>OMLM01011989.1:2501-13626 GCA_900302695.1 Helostoma temminkii
GGGATGGGGGTGGGGGGAATTCAAAAGGTTGCACTCTGCAGTCTAACTGCTAGCCACTACATTTTGCACACTACACCATTTAAAGGTCTTAAAAATATAGAAATTGATCTATTGTCTTTTTAGGGGCTCGGTGACTGTATTTTGCAAATCTGTTTTACCAGATTAGTGTGTTGCTGTTTCTGTGCAGTCTGTCTGTAAAACTCCAGTGCTCAAGGGCCGCAGCCCTGCTTGTTTTATCTTATCTTACCCTTTGCTGGATCCTGGATCAGGTGTGTTTGGCCAGACAGAAGTTGTAAGTGGAGAGATGGTTGGAAAACAAGCAGGACGGTGGTCCTTGAGGACTGTTTTGAAACCCCTGATATTTGCTTTGCATAATATTTCCAAGAATACCTTAACATTCCCATGAGGTACTCTGGATAAAATATCTCTGACAATGGTGTTTACAATACCCTGTTCATTCAGGTGCTTACAGCTGAAGAAGAACAAGCTGGTCTGCAGCAGCCCACAGGAATTGGTCAGCGTCCCCGGCCCATGTCATCAGAGGAGGGGCACCAAGCATCTATGAAAAACTCCAAGAGCAGTCTCAGAGTCATCACCCATGACAAGTAAGAAATTGGTTTCAACAAACATTAAATTGCAGATTAATGTACTGTAGAGTTTAACAGATATTCACACTGCCTTGTTAATCAGGCAGTGCTAATTAACATACAAAAACAAGCTAATATTCCAGCTGTTCTTTAATTAGTTTTTGTACTGCTGCATTCTTAAACAACATCAGCTCCGGTCTACAATACTGTGGTGTGTGTAGAATAAGAGATAGATGCAGACAGTCACTTTTTTCAAAAATCAAAATTCTCTTGTTGACATAGGTTGTCTCCTGTAGCGCTGAGATTTCTGATGATATTGACTCTTTCACTGGCATAGCTAAAATTTTGGGTGGTTGGTTAGGTTGTTCCTGTTGTTAGTTGAATTTGTATCTGATGTCATTTTGCTCAGAGAGTACTTGTTACTCTGTTGTATTTGCTTGTAGGCAGTATTCCTTCTGCACATGTGCCCCCCTCCCTCCCTGAAATAAAGCATTGCTTGACCCTTCTCTCTACAGTAGTAGAAGTAGTAGACTAGAAATAGACATTTACAGGAAACCCACCCACAGTTACCCTGTTTGGCTCCCTCCCCCTGAACCATAGAGTAGAAAACATTCCCACCGAAATGAAACAAAGACAACAGTGATATTAGATCTAGGTCAAGTTGAACACTGTGCTTGTACTCTTTAGTCCAGTCAAACAACCGTGAGTGGTACGTCAGCTTAATTCCTGTATCAAGACTGAACAGAAAATGCAAGTTTTTCAGATGATTTAACACGTCTATCCAAATGCACTAGCACCCTCTATTGGTCTTAGCCATGTAACATGGTCACAGTCTAGCATCCACTGTCCCTGTCAAATAAACTAATAAACAAAACTAAGTTAACAAGCACTTTACAAAAAGTTATATTTTGCAGCTAGGCTCCAGTGAGGCTATTCAGTTTTAGGGTCTATATTTGCGGTGTAGCTATGAAAACGGAAAGACACAGGAACTGTATAGTTAAAATGCACACTCCAAAATTTGTTTTGTTTTAGAAACAGCGACACAAGACCAACCTGTTGCACTACTTCACAGAAGAGTGTGTATAGTTTGGGTCATAAGCAGAGCTTTTCTTCCTCCTTTTTTCCATCATTCGGGTGTACTGAAAATACAACTGAATCAACCTTGACCTTTCAATTTAGTAGGGTACTGTAGATTACTGGATTAGAATTATTGATGCATTAAATTATTATTACATACCTTATATTTACATTTGAAATTTTATTGTTTGGTGTATCTGTTCAAAAGGTTAACTTCATTGATTTTCTCTTAAAGCACTCACTAAGTACTTTCTGCATCTTATGCTGGTGTTCCTAAATTTTTTATTAAGTAGTACCAGTGTTCCCAAAGGAAAGTTAGTCTAGAGCCTTAATGTGCAATTTGATGACCCACACTTCCTAGTTAGATTAAAACTGGAGAATGTAATGTAAAGAGGAGGATGTCATACAGCCAAATAACAACCTTCAATGTAAAACAAAGTGAGAAACAACACTTCTGGTGTTGAATTTGAACTTGTTTTATGTAGGTTATTTCTGCAGTTGAGGGAAAAAGGCCTATGCTGTAGGATCACTTAATGCTCATTCAACTGCACTATTCTACCTCTTTCCTTTAGATCTTTTAGTATTCCAGAGACCTCAGGACTTCAGATGAAAAGACACAACAAAGACGAGGCCTCGCTTCCTATAAGTCAGCTGCCTGATGACCCAAACTCCTGCAGTAATTCCTCCTACTCTGTGACCTCGGATAGTCCTTCTGACAGCCCCTCTAACTCTTCCTCAGGAAAGGTATTCATTGTATGCCCAGCACTTTGATTTTGGTTTTGCAGTAGTTAAGACAACAGATGGGGAGTACCTGCACCAGAACTAAAAGAGCATCCAGTATTCACAAACATTCAGTAGTGTGTCTAAGTTTAAGTCATCATATTACTGCTATCTTATAGATTATGACCACCTATACAATGTAATACAAACCAATACAACAGCTCTGCCATGAATATCTCTGCAACCACAAGGTATATGTCTAAGGGGATTAAGTTATAGTAGATTGGGCGGCTGTGGCTCAGGAGGTTGAGGCGTCGTCTACCAATCATAGGATTGGTGGTTCGATTCCCGGCTCCTCCAGTCATGTGTCCTTGGGCAAGACACTGAACTCCAAGTTGCCCCCAGTGAGTCAGGTCAGCTCTGCCATCGGGGTGTGTGTGCGTGCATACAAGAAGCAGTGTTTACTACTGATGAGGTAGAAAAGCTCTATATATGTTTGTTTGTTTTTTTTCGGTCATTCTTTCCACATTTTAACTTCTGTATGGATAAATACTGTATGTAATTTATAAGAGAAACCAGTGAATTTGTTTTAACTATGTTATTGTCCCTTTTTTGTTTCCAGCAGGTTTCAAAGCCTGTGTCTCCACAACTGGCCGTGTCATCTGTCCGGTACTTCATCATGAAGAGCAGCAACAACAGGAATATAGAAATTTCTCAACAGAAAGGCATCTGGTCCACCACACCATGTAATGAGAGCAGGCTCTCTAAAGCCTTCCTGGAGAATGACCTCATCATCCTCATATTCTCTGTCCAGGGCTCTGGACACTTCCAGGTAATTCTGACAGATGTATTTTTTTCATATTTTAGGTCATATGTGCAAAAATGCAATATAAATTTAGATATATTTTCACAGGGCTATGCTCGCATGACATCAGTTATCAGTCAGGACAGCTGCCAGGACTGGGGCTTCGTGGGGCTGGGAGGGGTTTTCAGTGTGGAATGGATCCATAAGGAGAGTCTTCCCTTCCAGTGCACCCAACATATCCTTAATTTATGGAACGACAACAAGAAGGTGCAGATCAGCAGGGATGGACAGGTGAGTGAACAGTGTAAACGCAGTGTACAGCTGCTTCACAGTTTAACAGGAATGTAGTCAACAGTCAGTGAGAACTGAAATACATCAGTGTGTTTTAGAACTTTTACTCAAAGTGTGCTATTTTTTGTGTCTCATTTGTTTAATTTAATTGCCTTTTTCTGGCTGTAGGCCATGTGAGAACATTTTTAGTCATATTGATGCAAAGAGAAAACTCAAAAGGATTCACTAACTTCGTCACTGTTTAGTAGTGGCCTTAACCATGCATCATGCTACCACATTTGGTCATATTGTAATTTATGAGAGAGCACCTGAAGATGGATGAATAAAATAATGTAACTGAATGATTTGTTCTCTAATTAATATCATCAGTTACTCAAACATATTCAGAAAGAAGATGTGCACCACAAACAGTTCAAACTGAATTTGTAAACAGATTTGCAGGCAGGGCTTTTTTGTTGCATTTCAGGGCTAAGGGGTCATAGCCACTCCACAACTAATTGATTGAAGTTTTGTGAATGGATGAAGATGAATTACTATTATTCTTATTTTATTATTAGGATTATTAAGATATTTTTTATTGATGTCTTTATACCAGTATCAGTTATGTGTACCAATACTGCCCTCATGTACTTATACTCATACTTCAACAGTATGCAACAGAGTTAAAATGACATCAAACATTAAACACCAGAACTGAATAAATCTAGAATATATTATACACAGAATAACATAATGGTAATAATAACAATATACAATTAGCACAGTGAGATAAATTAGATAAAAAATTTGAGTTTGTGAGAGGAACGTCACCAAACTGACAGATGCCTTAAGATGAGTAATGGCAGCTTAGTCTGCAGTTATCCAGGTCACTGAGTCTGGCCGATGGAGACTGAGAAGTCCAATGGCAGCAGGATCTTGTTTGCCCTCCACAGCTAAAAGCCATCTGTTTACAGTGAATCAGGACTGAGTTCCTTCATCTATGTCTCACTCCTTGCTCCTTGATCAGAGCAGATGACTGGAGTGATATCAACTCACCAAGTTTTTTCAGCACTTCTCTCCTGCTCTGCACCTCTACCTCCTCAGCTCCTGGTGGATTTCAGATCTTCTGGAGGATTTCTGGTGGATTTTAATATCTCTTTCCTGGTAGCAGGCCTTTGATTTGCATGGCTAATAGCTAGTAGCTAATAGCATGCTAGCTAAAAAACAATGCTGTTTCCATGGTAACGTTTGCCTCCAAACAAAGTCAACAAAGGTCAGAAAAATCCCAAGTCCACTTCTCCCTTCAGTTCAGAAGAGCACACAACAACAGAATCCAACAAAACTAACAAAAACAACACACAAAAAGAGTTTGCACATGACTGAATACACAAACCTTTAGTAAATATGGCCATAAATGTATAAAAGGGCTGTGAACAATGATTATTTTTATTATTTCATTTAACTAAATGCATTTTGGTTGTTTTTTTTGTTTAAATGTTACAGTTTACCCAATGATGCACTCACTTTACTTTAAGAAATTCAGTCAGTTGTTTTTATATGAAGCAGTATGAAAACTGGATTTGCAGCATTTTCCTCTTTTTGTTTCATGTAGGAATTGGATCCCCATGCAGGGAGCCAGCTGCTGTTACTGTGGGAGAGAAACTCTGGGAATCATGTTCAATAAGAGGCATCTTGACCAACACTCACCAGCTTTGGCTCCTAATTCACAAAATCTGACTAAACCTAAATGAATACATTATATATTAATTGATTTTATATTGCATACTTTCTCTGTTTGTCCTTCACAGTATAAGCTCTTCACTGCCAGTTAAGATTAGATATCAGGACACAAAATGATTCATCTGAAAGCAGAACATCAACTCTTGTCTTTTATTTTTTGGTGCTTGTTAGTGTTTTCTCTCAAAGTTGTTTTCTCTATATAACAAGTTCTCATCCAGTTAGTATTTCACAGGTTCAAAATGGTATTTATGTTCATATCAAACCATATGTTCACTGTAGGATATTTAGGCTCCATGAACATTGGAACATTTTTTCAATTTGCTAAATACAGACACTCTTCAGTACATTCACATAGTTGCAATGATTTGCTTGCTTGAGGCTGATGTGTTTTATTTACAACACACAAACAATGCCCTGTTCATTCACCAACAACTCCTGGGAGTTCTCTGATGATAGTAGTGTACCTTAGACACTGCTAGACAGCAGCAGGAACTGTATATGGGACTAATTCATACATATTTGCCAACTGTTAGCCAATGTTTCATGAAGACAAAAATAACTTCATATGTATTGTTAGTGGAAATGGAAATTTGAAAATGTTTTCATTCTTGCTGCTGTATGAAGGGAGGTGAAAAAATAATTTTGGACTGTTGATTTAAGGAATTTTTTTTAATGATTGTCTTAATAGGATGACAGAAATAAATAGTGATTTATGAGTGAATATCTGAAACCTGCTGTCAGTGTGATGTCCTAAGAGGTTGCTTGTCTTTTTTCTTTCCACTTTCCACTCACCACAGCAGGTCAAGGCAGTATTTCCTCAAAGGTAACCCCCGGGAAGGTATGCATCATGAAACAGTTGTGAAGTCCACATGTTGCTATTTTTACAGGGCTGGAGCTGCAGCAGAAGCAGAGCTGCTGTGTAGTATGCCACACTAGAGTGTCCTGGGGATACTGTGTGTGTTGACGCGGTGTTTGGCGTAAATTTGCTGCTATGTCACACAGGGGCAGAGAGCGTTCATGTTAGAGAAACCCCATGTCTGTTTCATGTCCCATGTCTATGGGGACTCTGCAGCTATGTAGTAGAATACATTTATATGCTTCTCGTCTGTATGACAGCTGGGATAGGCTCCAGCACACCCATGGCCTCTATGGGGACTAAGCGGTTCAGAAAATGGATGGATGGATTGATTTATTTCTTTTTATGTATTTTACTGTAAAATTAGAATGCATTAAATACCACTTTCCTCAAAGATAATCTATGGTGTAAAAAATGCATATTATGTTGCTATTTATCTGAGGTTCGATACTTGCTACATTCAATTCAACTTTATTTATATAGCGCCAAATCACAACAAAAGTCATCTCAAAGCACTTTACAATGCAAGGTTTAAGACCTTACAATACAACTAAATAATACATACATTCAGATGTTTTTTTTAAAATACACATATACCAATGCAAAACCAGCAGAATTAAAAGAGGGGCACTCACTTTTACACATGACTCTAGTAGACACAAATCATTATCTTATGGCTTGTGTAAAAGCCCTGAAAAGGGAGGTGTTTGTGTGAAAGACACAGACAACTTTCCTCAGCTCATGTGTACAATGACTGGTTCATCCACAGAATCTCATAAAATAGCCACCATTGTAGAACAGATAACACTATGTATACAGTTTTCTCACGAATACCACATTGCTTAGCCCGGCTAGCTCAGTCGGTAGAGCATGAGACTCTTAATCTCAGGTTTGTGGGTTCGAGCCCCACGTTGGGCGCACATCTCTGGGGATGGTATGTAGCTCAGTTGGTAGGGCAGTCCTCTTTCAACCTGAGAGTTGGCAGGTTCAATTCCCAGTCCTCCTGTGTCTACGGGGGACAGTGTGTGTCTACACATTGAGGTGTCCTTGGACAAGCCACCAAAACCCCTGACCCTTGGCACATTAAAGGGCAGCCTGTCCAAAAATGAATTTCCCCACTGTGGGACTATAAGGGTTCTCTTCTTTCTTCTTTTTTTTTTTCAAATGCAAGAAATATCAGAAAGTTGTACCGAAACATCACAATGTGAAACACACATCCAGCATCCTCATAGGGGGTTGTTGGTTTTGTATATAATTCCATATAGTTGTATTGTTCAAATCTATAAGATACTAAACCTTACCTTGTAAAGTGCCATGAGATGACTTTTATTGTGAATGTGGGGCCCTATAAATAAACTGAATTGAATGTCACCACGAACAATCACCAGAACTCATACCTGAAAAGAAGGTATTTATGTGAGATAACACAGACACAAAGGAAGCACCCTTCAGCATACCTCAGCCATTTAGTGCCCTTTCTGCTGAACTAATTTCTGTAATTACAACTACTGGTAATGCACCCAGCATTAAATGATACTGGCATAAAACATAACACAAAACTACTGTGCTTCAGCATTAGGTGGTACTCTTCTATTGGATCTGAAAAGGTCATAGTGCACATTGTTTCATCTGTCACATACTCGCCATCAAAACTAGATGTAGTCCTCAACATCATTATCTGACTTTCACTCATCACATATGACAAAACATTTTCAAACACTCGTTACAGGCTGGAACTCTTTTGTTGCACTCCGTTCAAAACATGCACACCTATATGTGTGCGTGTTTTAATGCCTGTGCATTAAACAGCACTTGACTTTGCCATAAGTTGATGAGTGTCCAATAGTTCAAACTGTTGCAGAATCTGTCTAAATTCCATACAGATGTAGGTGCTGGTTATAGCATGGCTGCACTGGTTCTATCCAAACTTGAGACCTTGTATAAGTGGACAGTGCAGCAAGACTGTAGCAGGATGGTGTTCCAAGTTTGTCATACCTTTGGTGGCCTACAGATTCTCTAGGGCCTTTGCAGCCTCATGTCCATGTTGTTTTCCTGGCTGTCATCATAGCTCTCTAGCTAGGGCAGTTCCCTGCAGATGTGCTGAGGTCAGGTGGGATCACATCATGTATAGTTTCAGATATCTCTCTCACTGGCTCCAGTGGCTGAATGAGGAGCTGGTGTGGCATATCTATGACATAATAAACATCCTCATCCTCTGAAGCCTCTCTGGCTTTGTCAGTCACTATGGTTCTGAAGGTAGACACTCTTCAATTTCCAGAGGTAGGTGATTGCTTGGTAAGACAAGGTTTCTGTGCAGAATCCTGGACCTTCTTTTTCCATGTTCAGGCCTCAGCACATAGATGGGAACATCTCCTGTTTGCCATACTACAGTGTGAATGGTGTCTTCCCAGTGATTGCTTAGTTTTCCAGGTCCCCCTCAAGGGGTCATGTTTGGCAATAATAAAAAGTTGCCTGGGTACAATACAGAGTAGACAAAATATCACCTACATATTGTCATGGTCAAAACCCTAAAAAAAATAAGATATAAAAATAAATTTTAAAAAAAGCAAGTGAGTTGGGGAGTGGAGTCTTCAGCCATACTAAGTGGGTACACAAATGACTGTATCAATAACTATCTTTCCTGGCAACACAATGTCAGGGGTTTTGTACACCAAACAATGATGTTTGGCTGTGCCCTTTTCCTTATCTGCACCAGTGTGTCACAGAATTCAAGTCCTTCTGGCCACTGAGGTTATGATCAGGCTTAATAATTGCCTTAGCTTTCCTTTTTTAGTTTCCTTTTTTCAGTTTTAGTTTAATTTTAAGAAAGTCACTTATTTGTATGTGTTGTCTGTGGTAAACTGGAAAAGAGCTCCCTTAATCTCAACCTGCATGTTCTCAATTTCTGGACCCAAGGTTAATATGGCGCCTAGTAATTTCATATCTGAGTAATAAACAAAGATAGAGTACTGCAAATGCTTTTCTGGATATCTATACACTGTTGCCTAAAGCACATCCCATCTTTCTTAACTTCATTAGTTTATTAGTCCTTCCACATCATAACACTGCCTTTCTCAACAAAATACTGCAGTAACTGCCTTTTTATTAATATGATCTTTTTCAAGGCTTGTTTTGTAACCACATAGTTTCTGTTCCTTTCCTAAACCCAAATCTCAAAACTTCTTCTAAATACTTCAGTCTGTTAGTCACCATCTTCTCTGTGATCCTACAGATATTAGATAGATAGATAAGTTTTATTTTTCATATGCACAATTATACATAGTACAATGTACAATGAAATACGCTGACATGAAAGCCACCCAGTTGTCTGTAGTTTGAGGACTGAGTTCAAGTTCAAGTTCAAGAAGCTTTATTGTCATTCCAACCACATATAGCTGACGCAGTACATAGTGAAATGAGACGTTTCTCCAGAACCATGGTGCTACATAAAACAGTAACAAGACAGAACATAAGATGGTCCCTTCCCTGGTTTTCCTTCCATACCAAAGGCAACTTCACTTCTTCTCATACAGAGCCAAGATTTTTCTGAATGTCTGAGCCTTAAGATGATAGGGCAGCAGGGGATCAGTTGGTAAAACAGTCATCTCTGAATCCCTGGGGCAGTGGTTCAACTTCCAGTTCCTCCTGGCCTCATGCTGATATGTCATTTAAACAGACACACAAACCTTATATACATTCACTGCCTTGTTCAGCTGTGCCTGAAGGTGCCTGTAGGTACAGTTGAACAGTCTAACTCAAGCAGCAGCTCTGCCATGTATTCTACTTTTACCAGGTTATAACTTCTCAGTAATTAATTTTGAACTGTCAGAAAGTTGGTGATTCTACCACGTTTATTCTCGAAACTGTGATTTAGTTTCTCAAAACTCTAAACACAAACCTTAAAAAAACTGTCCTTAAGTCTCTTGTAAAATGTAACACTCAAAAACTGTTCTCTCTTCCTTCCACCAAAACAATACACACATCTATAATATACTATTTCTTACAGGATATATGTCATAAATTCAAACTGCTACCATTAAAAGTGTACATGTACATATAAGTTATGTCTGTGGAAATCCATGTCACATTTTGAAATGCATACATGTGTGAAAATAACTAAACTCTTATTAAAGCTACAGTTCTTCATACAACCCCAATCCAAACATGTTGGAACACTGTGTAAAATCTACATAAAAACAGAATGCAATGATTTGCAAATCTCATAAACTCATATTTTATTCACAAAGGAACATGAAAAACATGAAATGATTAAAATGAGAAAATGTACCATCCATCCATTATCCTAACTTGTCTTTACAAGGGTCTTAAGTATCATGGACTTAAGTAACGAGTAAGCTGATTTCTTAAATGTCATGTAAACAGGAAAAAAAAACCCTTCCCTCGCACTCAAAATGTCTCTGCTCGCACTCAGATTTAATTAATAACGGTAAGAGGAAACTCAGGCTGTTAAGGACGACACGTTATTGTAGCTTTATGTCTGTAAAGGTTCCCTACGTCTAAATGCGTCATATTTCTTTATATTCTGCTTCTGTCTGCTTGAAACTACACTACTGATGGGGATTACATATAAAATAGGAAAATTCTAATAACGTGTCTTTAGCAGCCTGAGTCCTGGATTCATGACATACAGGTTTAAACACAGCACAGTTGCGACCAAGGACTGATTTAAAATATTTTACATGACAACGGCTCCCTCTTACCGTTATTACGGTTATTTAGTTAAAATTTCCTAAAACGTCTAATTTTATAAAGACATACCATCTCTGTTACCGCAGGGATATATTTAATGTACAGTTTTGGCACTTTATGACGGTTTGATACCAAAATAAGCAGCCGTAGTCTCAGATAAACCGGAAGACAGAGCTTTTAACACGGTCCCGCGGACGGTAATCAGTGCGTGGCGGAGAGTCACTTTTGGCAATCAGTGAAAAGATGAAAATAGAATATCAGTGTTTATCTGTTTTATCCATTTTTGATTTAGAAACGAAAATTGAAAAAACGTTTTAAGTTGAAAAACAAATGATATACGAATTGAAAAGGAACCGCTCA
>OMLM01011990.1:19865-34886 GCA_900302695.1 Helostoma temminkii
ATAATTTTTGTTTATGTGTATATTGTTTGTAAAATTGATGGGATGCCTCTTTGTCATCTCTAGATTCAACAAATTCAGTTGTGCAAACACACACACACACACACACACACACACACACACACACACACACACACACACACAAACTGTCTGTGTTGTTATTGATTTGTAATCCTCTAATCTCCTGTCGCCTGTGGGTGAAATAACAACAGTGAATTGTTTCCGTTTCAGTTCTGCACACAGTTAACAGAAGGCATGGAACCACACGTTCTTTCCTTATATCAAATTTTGCGTATGTGTTTTGTCATGTTGCTGTTTGTGTTGTTAGGAAAAGTTGAGTCTTGTTTTATAAGTATTCATTGTCAGAACTAATCCCTCTAATCCACACAGCCTGGTAGCTTAGGCGGGAATTTGTTAAATGATGTTGTACATGCATGTTTCTACTTATGATTGTTTCTGTGCTGAACTTTTGCTATTTCCCTAAGTTTAACTGATTAAATCTCTCCCTGAAGTATATTATCATCTGAAGTCACTTGGTTTTCCTTCTGAGTCTGTAATTACTTGAGACTTTGTTTCCCTTCAACCAGAGTAGAAACTGCAAAAGAACTTTGAGACCCTTTAGTCTTGTGTAATTATTTTCTCATGTTTCCGACAAACACGCATACTGTGAAGTACATTTCATCATAACATAATTTCCACTGGAGAATAATAAAATTGTGACTTGTTGCACCACAGTAAAGCTGTAGATCACAAAAAGATTCATTCTTCAATCAGTTAATAATGAGAGGGAAATCTTTTGTTTATGGTTGCTTGGAACCAAGGAGTTAGGAGAGAGGGGAAGAGAACCAGTCGGTGAGTTGACTCTGAAAGCAGCATTAATAGATTAGGAAGCGATTTTAATTTAAGCACCCACCACTCGAATGCCACGTGCTTTGTTGGCTAGTAGGGGGAGGTGGCACTTACCAGTAGAGGTCTGTGATTTTATACTCTATGCAATCAATTCTGTGGAAAACAAGACTCTGCATCCACAATACTGTTTGTGCTACTGTAATGCTCATTATAAGACAAAGATATAAGTTTAATGTTTGTTTTGATTCTCATTGTGAAGTGATTAGAAAAGTTGAAAAGAGAGCGGTGTCTGTGTTGGTGCATATCAAAATGTTTTTTGCCTGTTTCAATGTGGCAGTATTGATTTTAATTTAATTTAATTTAATTTTTTATTTTTTTTGTGAAGCCATTTCTGACAGTGTGTGAACTTACGATGCCTTCACCAGTGCCCAATCCATCCGCTGGAGAATGTCTGTACACATTTCATGGAAATCCATCCTGTTGAAATATTTCAGCCTGAATGGACCTAAAAAATGGAAAGCATTGGTGGATCAAGTAGCCATCAAACATGACTTTCTTTTTATCAACAGTAAGAGTCTACAGCCTTGCTCAAAGCTAACAAAGAGTTACAAGTGTTGCTGTGAGCTATTGTAAGTGTGAACAATAACATTCTAGCATCCCTGCAATGACACTAGCTACATGCTGATGTTTGGCAGGTCACATTTATCAGGTTCACCATCTTGGTTTGGCTTGTTGCCATTAGCTAAATTGTACTGAATAGAAATTATACATACAAAAGTAAGTTATGGCGTTCCACAGGGTTCTATGCTTGGACCAATGCTTTTCACTTTTTTCACATGCCTCACTTAGGCAGTATAATTATTTAACACTTTACAGATTTCTATTGTTATGCAGATGACACCCACTTATAATTAGCTACAAAAAGTGATTAAACAAATCAGTTAATCATACTCTAATGAATTACATACTGTAAATTTTAAAATTCAGACAAGACAGAGGTTATTCTATTTAGGCCTCAGACCTCAGAGATATGATAGCTAATCTATTAGATGACCTAACACTCAGAATCTCTGAGTTATTTTTGGCCACATGTCCTTTACCTTGTATATAAAAAAGATTTCTAGAACTGCCTTCCTCCACCTGAGCAATATCACTAAATGTAGAAGCACCCTGTCTCAGAGTGATGCTAATAGGAATATCTTTGTTATTTGGCCATAAACCAAAGTACTGGACATATTTTAATCATGGGTGCTGGATGAAAAGTCAGAAGACCATCAACGTTATTGCAGTTCATCCTTTGGGGAACGTGAATGTCTGAATCAAAATTAACAGCGATGCATTTCAGACACTGAAAACAATAAATGTCAACCTCACAGTGATGCTAGAGGAAAAGTCACAAGTACTGTACATCCTCTGGGGACCATGAACATCATAATAAAATCTAACATAGTGGACCAATTAATCAGTAGTGCTAGCCCCAAAGATGACCATTTTAAGTGAGGAGTCCTTGGTAGAAGTTAATAAAAGAGCAGCAATGTCTAACTCACCACTGTACAGGTATAAAGAGGAGTAGGAGTCTAGATTTGGTTGTCCATCATTGCTGTACCTGTCTAAAATCCTATATGTCATTTTCATCTGTACTGCTGTAACCTTTTGACCATTTTGGTTTCACCAGTTTAAACTAACTTATTAGCCACTAACAAAAGCCAGTAAAAGATGGCACACATGATCTCTCTCTTACTAACCCTTTCTGTTTTTCCTTTCAGCTGAAGAATAAGTTCATGAAGAAGATTCCTCGTGATGCTGAAGCTTCAAATGTCCTGATCGGCGAGGTGGATTTTCTTGACAAACCTTTTGTCTCTTTTGTGCGTTTGGCTCAAGCCACAACATTGGGAGGCCTCACTGAGGTCCCTGTCCCTACTAGGTGAGTGTCTCTGATGTCTTCGCCTCTATCTTTCTCTAGTCCTTCTCTTTATTTACCCTTTTGTCTTTTGTGACAGGTTTCTGTTCATCTTGCTGGGTCCTCCTGGCAAAACCAAGTCCTACAATGAAATTGGCAGAGCTATTGCTACACTCATGGTGGACGACGTAAGTGACGGCCATCACCACACACTATTGTGACTATACTCAATGTCATACACATGTTCAGACTTCTTAAAGTTGATTGCATGTCTTTATTTCACGGCAGCTGTTCAGTGATGTTGCCTACAAAGCGAGGGACCGTGAGGACCTGATTGCAGGTGTTGATGAGTTTCTAGATGAGGTGATTGTCCTCCCTCCAGGGGAATGGGACCCAAAAATACGTATCGAACCTCCCAAGAAGGTTCCATCGGCAGAAATGAGGTATGTACATTATATTAATTTGTAATGTAGTTTTCAAACATAGAGATAGTGTAAAATGCCTTACAGTAGCTTGTAGCTCAATTGGTAGAGTAGTTGTCTTTAACCCCCAGGGTTGGCAAGTTTGATTCCAGGTCCTCCTGTGGCTATATGCAGAGGTGTCCATGGACAAGACACTGAAAGCCAGTAGTAGTGCTGTTCTATACATGCAGCTGTCTGAACGATTTCCCCAAGGGGATCAATAAAGTATCTATTATTATTATTGTGATAATGTGGAACTGCATCCTTCTTTACAGTCAAAGTGCAGTAGAGAAAATGAGGACACCTCTAATCCTTCCAGGTTGTTAGAGATGTTAATGATCTAGTTATTACCTTTACCTTGCTGCTGAAATGTAGATTTAAGTTTATTAGAAAGTCAAACATTTCTATCATTTCATGACATAACATTTCTGGACCGTTTGTCTTTATGGCTCTGGAATCAGACATTTCTCAGTCTCTTTTTTCCAGATACAGTGAAAGGAAGTTTCTAGAAGCACTGATCACTTCATTTGTGTACTAACCACTTG
This sequence comes from Helostoma temminkii, assembly GCA_900302695.1. Lineage (NCBI taxonomy): Eukaryota > Metazoa > Chordata > Actinopteri > Anabantiformes > Helostomatidae > Helostoma > Helostoma temminkii. The sequence continues at coordinate 23,618 of OMLM01011990.1, forward strand.
GTTAGTACTCTCTATAGACTACTTGTACTTCACAGTTGACAGTATTTTAGAGCAAAGGTTGTCGGCCTGGAAGGATTTTTACTTAAACAACAACATCCATGTTAAAATTTCAAGGCTGGGTAACTCACTGGGTCTGAAAAGCAAGTTCTCTTTTCTGTCATGCTTGTCCAGATGGTTGCACTCTGGCTTCACCACTAGATGTCACTAAATCTTACACAATTCACAACCAGTGTTCAACCAGTATTAGCAAACAGACCCATGCTGTTGTGACGCTGTCTGACTGAAATTTGTTTATATTTTGGAAGTAAAAGTAAGTGGAAATAAATGCGTCCTCGATTTTTTTTATCCCAGGAAGTCAGTGCTGAACCTAAACGAGCTGGGTCAGATGAATGGCTCGGCTGGTGGAGCCACCGGAGGAGAAGATGAAGACCTCCCAGCTCCTCACGAGCTGGGAGAGGAGCTGAAATTCACTGGGAGGTATAAGAGCACCACAGAGGACTATATGCCACTGGCTCCAGTGATGTACATGTTATTAACAACGTTCTTTACCTGGTTTCAATAGGCTTTGTGGTGGACTGTGGCTGGACATTAAAAGGAAGATGCCATGGTATTGTAGTGATATCTATGATGGCTTCCATATCCAGTCCATCTCTGCTGTGCTGTTCATCTACTTAGGCTGCATCACCAATGCCATCACATTTGGAGGCCTACTAGGCGATGCTACTGACAATTACCAGGTCTTTACAATCCTGATGAAACCAGTCCAGTAATGCCCTGGCCAGCATACATAACAAAATATACCCCACAGGTAAACTGACGTCCTTCTGTCTCCTCATTTTCTCTCAGGGTGTGATGGAGAGTTTCCTCGGCACTGCTTTAGCAGGAACTGTCTTTTGTTTGTTTGGTGGACAACCTCTCATCATCCTCAGTTCTACTGGACCCATTCTCATCTTTGAAAAACTGCTTTATGAATTCACCAAGTAAGACATTCATGTTAGATAACACAGATAAACCCAGCTCAGACAATCTGGTAGGGGAGGATTCTAACACTTTGTCTCTTCACAGGAGCAACGATATAGACTATATGGAGCTGCGTCTGTGGATCGGCCTTCATTCATGTCTCCAGTGTCTTGTGCTGGTGGTCTCAGATGCAAGTTACATCATTAAGTACATGACTCGCTTCACAGAGGAGGGTTTCTCCAGCCTCATCTCTTTCATATTCATTTCTGATGCCATTAAGAAGATGGTGAGTAACGTGCTGTTATTTGAAATGGAAACCAAATGTCATCTGTAAATGCCAGTGCTCATGTACAACACAACATGTAAGACACAGTATGAAGGTCTGTAAGGGAAAGAAATGTTTTGGTTGCTGTCCACAGGCAGGAGCCTTAAAATATTACCCAATCAACCGTGGCTTCAAGCCTGACTACATAACAGCCTACAAATGTGAATGCATCGCTCCAGACCAGGGTGAGTATTAATATTTTCTTTTCATGTTCTGTTTTCTGATTGTTTCAGGGATGTTGTTGAAATGGGATGTGATCACATTTAATAGAATCATAAATATACTAAAAAAAAGCACCTTCACCTACTGATTTGGTCAATAAAATATTTAGAAATTGATCTGACAATTGTTAACAACTATTCTTAAAGGAATAGTTCACCATTTTTGGTGTCATTTGATTCTTTTATAGAGTGAGATGAGAAGATGAATATCTGTCTGTTAAAAAGATGGAGCAGCAGGAAGGAAATGCAATACTAACTAACTAACTATACTAACTAACTACTAAACTAAACTAACTAAACAAAATACATATACATAATACATCATTAAGGCTCTCACATCACATTATATATGTATATTTAGTCTGGACACATAAAAATGTAAAAACATTGGCATTCAAATTATGCTAAGCTAGGCTAACCATGTTCTTGGTGCTGGTCTCAATCTTTTAGAACGGAAAAATGGAAGAGTTTCCCAAATTGTTAAAAATGCCTTTTTGATTTTGTGAAGTCATGAACATAATTGATGCTGAGTAACCTAACCTGATATGAAATATCCTGACCTTAGTCTGAAAATATTAGGTTGTCATTTTCACAGTAGTTAGGTGCTAATATTTGGTCTTTACAATAATTTGTGTGTTTTGTCTGTTTCTGCCTCATTTTTGGATTCTCTCTGAAAAAGTGAGTAGATACTTTCAGACCCTTCAGCGTGCTCACACTTTAGACTATAATAGAATGAGGGAAAATGGAACTGCAGCTCGATATTTTCAGTATTATTAATACTTTTACCACTTTTACTGAAAATGGAGTTTTACTCATCCTTCACTGTTGTACTGTTTTTCTGTCTTTTAGCATCTGCCCTGGGCTTGAATGGTTCAGCTCCACTCGCAGATGATAACATGACTCTGCTGGTAAGTGACAGAAGGCAGAAGCCTTCCTATTCCTCCTTGGGAAGGTAGCTGTCACCACTGCACTGTTTTTAACTGGACTGCATCTACAGTTGTTTCAGTTGTACTGTCAGAGCTGAACTTTGACTAATAATCCTGGGCACAGTATCAGAGTTGATGTTTGTAGACTGCCTGAGGGTAACGCCTACTGATAAGAATGAAGCGTGTTCTGGATGCATGATCCATCTGCACCGTTGCTGTTGTAAACAATGTCAAAGTTTTGAGTCAGGCTGATCAGTGCATCACTTCCTGTGACATTCTGATAAGTTGTTAGATATCGGTTGGTATACTATCTTTGATCGCAAATTGGTGATAGCAGTCTATTGTTCACCAGGCTTTACCGAAATCTGGACCTTATCAAATAGACCTTATTATCAAATAGCTCAAGGAAAAGTCTTGTTATCTTTTCTTCGTGTGTCTAACATCTCCTGTTCTGACTAATTAAGAGCCACCACAGAATGGTCGGACCTGGTCATTTAGTTTGGACGGAAACAAAATGGACGGTCATTGTAACTAACTGTATGGAATGAAGACTCAAATACTTTCTTAAATAGCAGGTGATTAGTGGGGACATACGCCCATAAAGTTCTGTTTTCTTCTCATCAGACCACAGAATGTTTTCCTTCATGGTCTTTGAGTCTAAGCAGGCTGTTTTCAGGCTCAGACGTCTTGTTTTCTTTGTGCTCCTTTTCCCCTCCTCAACCCAAGAGTAGAATAGACTTTAGTGTCATTGCACATTGGAGTACAACGAAAATGTGGGAAGGTCGACTCTGGTGGAACTCGAACCCACAACCTTTGAATTCCTTCAGCTACGCTTATCTAGAAGTCCAACGCGCTATCCATTGCGCCACAGAGCCACAGAGATGATGTAGCTTCCTGTATAGATTTCTCATTTTTTCCAGCCTCCACTACTTTTTTCGTCTGCCGCCTTACAGACCTGGTTATTCATAGACATGGCAGAGAAATCTTCATTCCCCAGCAGAAATCCACCTGGGGAAATCAAGACAAGACAGAGAATCAAAGACCAGCTTTCTCTTTTAGGGATACCTAAATGCATGTAACAGCAGTCAGTGATCCCAAAAAGTGTGCAAATTACAGGCCTGGATATTTTTCACTAAGAGATGACCATTACAGATGCTCTTGTTTCTTGGTTCTTGGTTCTGTATTGTCTTTTCTTCTGTTATCGCTTTTCTTTTCTCTTTTGTCTGCTTCTTTTTTCCTCCTCAATCCATCCAATTTTACATTCTCCCTACGAAACGCTGCCTCCAATCTTCCACGTCTTCACCCTCCCAAACTTCATCCCAACCTTTTACCCCCTCTCCCATTCGCCTCCTCCCACTGTGGTCCTTTCCTTGTAGTTTAACTTGACAGACCTGGACTGGAGCCAGCTGAGTAAGAAAGAGTGTGTGAAGTATGGAGGTACGCTGGTTGGGAGCTCCTGTAAGTATGTTCCTGACCTGGCCCTCATGTCCTTCATCCTCTTCTTCGGCACCTACTCCATGACGGTTTCTCTCAAGAAATTCAAGTTCAGCCGCTACTTTCCGACAAAGGTAAGACAGTCTCGCTCTCATCAAAACCTTCAGTAGAAATAGTCCGAAAATTGTTTCTAAATTGTCGCTAATAAGTTAAGATGCATGTCAAGTGTTGATTGAATTTTAAAGAGAAAGGCTGGTGATAGTCCTTATTTTTCTCATTGTAAAAAAGACCACACACAGAGAACACTGTTTAAACAGATGTCAGGTGTCAGGAGTCTACATCCACATGTTTCCCCACACACATTATTCCCTTCACATGTTTGAGCCCTCGGGTAATAACCATCACTACATCCACAGTGACACTAACCAAATTACACGTTTTGCCCCCCATCACCACTTTAGACTGACAGAGGGCAACAAGAGGTTGAAGCTAAATTCTGGTGCCATTATTTAATGAGAGCAAGCACTTGGGTTCTACTTTCAGCTGGAGGAGGCTAATATGACTTTTGTTTTCCAAACTGTTTCTGAAAGCACGTGACCATGCCAGAGGAAGTACATGGATCTTACTTTTAGCCGGGGGAAGCTAATAGAAGGTTGGAGTTCAGTTCTGATATGATCTCCTGATTTTTAGGGTGATCCACAACTTTTGTTTTAGAAGCTTGTCAGTGAAACGTTACAAACAAACAGTAACCACACTAACATTGTGACTGATTTGTTCCCCATCTCTGGGAAGTGTATTCTTGTTTTAGGGCTTAAAAAAGGTCTTAAAGCCTGAAATGTGATCTTAAAAGTCAGTTTTTATGCAAATTAGCAAATGTACACCAGGACACACAATGGAGGTGTGTCGCCAGCTTTTCAGCTGATTCATTTACAGCTTCTTATCAGACATATTCTTGATTAGAAGTGGCCACTTTCTGGCCAACATGATAGCAAAGTGAGTTGATGCAGGTCAGGTTCTATTGCCTCTGTTGCCTTGATGGCAGCATGCTAACACTCTAAACTGTCAGTCCCACATTATCACAATATCATAGTGCGTATTAATCCACAGCTGAAAATAGTCCCCAACAAATGCACCATTTATAATCTTTGGTGGAACAACAGTGATCAGCTGTTTAAGGAGTCAGATTAGGTTTGTGGACAGTTCTTTTTTTAACAAAAACAACATACAGAACATCACCAGCTCTTTCCTTTGAAGCTACCAAATATGAATTCCAGTTTCAGCCCTTTCGTATGTATACCCAAATGTCCTCTCCCATGTCCTCTCCCCTGCTCTACCTGAATGTGCTCCAGCTCCGTACCCTGATCAGTGATTTTGCCATCATCATTGCTATCCTCCTCTTCTGTGGACTGGACTTCCTGATGGAGCTGGACACCCCTAAACTGCACGTGCCCACAGAGATTAAGGTCCACTCTTCCCTAAACATCTCTGTCCTCGTTCCCAACCTTTTAAATTACTGCTCAGATGCATTTCTTTCCTTGGGGATTATGTTTTTATACATTTAAAAAAAATCTTTTTTGATTTTTGTGTGACTTAATCAATGTAATGATTCTTTCACAGAGCATATCTTCTCTTTTCACCTGTCTTTGTTTCTTTGTGTACACACCATTTTCATGTCTTCCATCCTCACTGTCTAACTACACATCTTTGTCCACGCTTTGTCTTGCTGTGTGTGTCTGTGTGTGCACATGTAGCTGAGGAAGCTAATCAGTGATTTTGCCATCTTCATGTCAATCATGTCCTTTGTGGGTCTGGATATGTTGATGGGTTTAGACACACCCAAACTAATCGTTCCAACTGAGTTCAAGGTATTTGATTTCTCATGGTATTATGTGTGTATTTATATAGCTTATAGAGCTTCTGCATGTGTATCTGTTTTTCACTGTGCATGGTACAGTAACAGTGGTGGAAAGTAACTAATACATTTACTCAAGTACAACTTTAAAGAATATTTACATTTTCTTCCAATGTGTGATTCAGTGAAATTAAAAACTAAACGTTTCTACTGCACTATATTTATCTGACAGTTACTGCTGTTACTGGTTAGTTTTCAGATTAAGTAAAACAGTCATTTCTAGCTATACTTCTCACAAGTATTGATTTAAACAGTTGAGCACAGGTTTTCTGCAAGATTTCCCTCCAGACGCTACGAATTCCAAGTGTAAGTTCAAAGTTTATGCAACTTAAGGACTGTGTAAGAATTGATTTTCCACAGGCTCAAGAGCCACGTCATTACACTACGTTACTGCCTTCACAGGACCCCTAACGCTAACCTCAACAACAACCAATACAGTGTCTAAGTACAAGTGTTGAGTCAAAACTCACATCCAAATACTCCAAACAATCCTGGTTCAACATGGTTATTGTAATCACTACATGCAGTGATTACGTTCTATATATTTTCTGTATTGTTAAAACTAAATGTCGGCTGTTGATGTTAGCCCATCTTAGCTTTAGCCATTAGCTCGCTAATTTGCAATAACTATGTTTCTTTCAGTTACGCAGCTGTTAAACAAATCTAATAAATGATACACTTATTCTTATCAGTGGACATTGTACAGGGATACTTCAACATACAGTAGTAGCCAGGTGACCAGCTACACCACAGAGATGTGTCCTTGTTTACAGTTTTTACCTGGAATAGAGCAAATGTCAAGTATTATCAAGATGGTCCACTACAACCCAGATGGGAGTTGAACCCACAATCCCCTGCTCTGGAGGCTGATGCCTTATCCATTAGGCCACTGGTCATGGGTGAAGGAAAAATAAAGATGGAAAAAAAAACTAAACATGGCCCTTTGAGGAGCCTGATGCATCAGATGGGAAGCCCTGGACTAAACTAATTAACTGTGTATAACTGAAGTTCAAACCAGCTGAAACTCTGAAGCTCTAACAGTAAAATGCTGCTAAGTCATTGATGCATAAACTTTTAAGGTCAGATATAATAATATGTCAATCCTAGGACACAGAGTCTGTACTTATAATGCATTGCTGTTCAGCTACTTTTACTTATGTAAATGGTCTGAATACTTGTTCCCCCACTATGCTGTTTGAATTAGTTGTACTCCTACCACTGTAACTGTAAATCATTTGATTCTTAAAGTTGAGTTAATGCAGTGAACTATTTAAATGCACACCTTTGTTATATCTTCTTTTTTTGTGTGTGATTAGCCAACGCGTCCCGACCGCGGCTGGTTGGTGATGCCGTTTGGTAAGAACCCCTGGTGGTGGCACGTGGCTAGCTTCATTCCCGCCCTCCTCGTCACCATCCTCATCTTCATGGACCAGCAGATCAGCGCTGTAATAGTGAACCGCAAGGAAAACAAACTGAAGGTCTGCAAACAAAGGAAACGAACAGTGTCACTATTAGAAAAAATATCGTTATATTGCAGTGCAGTGGTTAGCACTGTCGCCTCACAGCAAGAAGGTCCTGGGTTTGATTCCCGGGGTCGGCCCAGGGTCTTTCTGTGTGGAGTTTGCATGTTCTCCCCGTGTTTGCGTGGGTTCTCTCCAGGCACTCTGGCTTTCTCCCACAGTCCAAAGACATGCAGTCAGGTTAACTGGAGACTCCAAATTGCCCATAGGTGTGAGTGATTATGTGCATGGTTGTTTGTCTATATGTGGCCCTGCGATAGACTGGCGACCTGTCCAGGGTGTACCCTGCCTCTCGCCTGTAAGCTGGCTGGGATAGGCTCCAGCACTCCCGTGACCCCTGCGGGGACTAAGCGGTATAGAAGATGAACATTCACCAGTGCACATGTTCTGGATTTTTCCATGAAGGATGTGAATGATTTTAATCCAATCCAGCAACACATTTGGTACAAATTATTAGTGATTACTGAAAGCATATTGAAGAATATAAATAATCAGGATTTCTCTTCTTTATTTTGGTCTTTTTGTGTATCCAAATGCAGAAAGGTTGTGGCTATCACCTGGACCTGTTCTGGGTGGGTATACTGATGGCTGCATGCTCCTTTATGGGTCTACCCTGGTATGTAGCAGCTACTGTCATCTCCATCGCGCACATCGACTCTCTGAAGATGGAGAGTGAGTCCAGTGCCCCTGGAGAGCAGCCTCAGTTCCTGGGAGTAAGGTAAGACTGTCTTGACGCACACAATCTACTTTAATCTACTTGCTGCTTTTGGTCATGACTGTTCATCTTCAGGGAGCAGAGGTTGACGGGCACTCTGGTGTTCGTTCTGACTGGACTCTCGGTCTTCCTGGCTCCCGTCCTCCAGGTCAGTTAAGTCTTGTGCAAACAATAAGATTTTACATGACGCTGCTTTTTCCATTGCTTTCATTTTACACTCTGTGCTGTTGTGTTGAATTCAGTACATCCCCATGCCAGTCCTGTACGGAGTGTTCCTCTACATGGGCGTGGCCTCACTAAGTGGTATCCAGGTAGATTATGTTCATAGGAGTTTTCATTTATTTGGCAATTATTGTCTTTTTTATAAGTTTGTGTTATATGTCTCCCAATAACCCAGAACACAAGATGATATTAACTGTGTTATTCTTTCTGTTCCAGTTCTGGGAGCGTATGAAGTTGTATCTGATGCCGGCCAAACACCAACCAGACTTCTCCTTCCTGCGTCACGTTCCTCTGAGGCGCGTCCATCTTTTCACCCTGGTCCAGATCATCTGTCTGGCTGTTCTCTGGATCCTCAAGTCCACGTTCCTGGCCATTGTCTTCCCAGTAATGGTAAATGTATTCTCACCTTATCAGTCAGTGTTGCTCTGTCTGTGGCGTAGGCAGTATGGCGTATCCGTTTGACTCTTTTTGTTTGTTTGTGGAAGCTACAAACGCTGAAGAGGCTCCGTTATTTTTAAGTTCAGTGAAGTTGGTCCCAGATACAGTTGCTCTCTCAAGCATCTTAGATCTGCACATAATGTCCAAAATGTTGGACTCAAGATTCAATAAGAAGCAAAACAGTGGAGATCAGCATACATCCATAATTTGTCCTTAAAAACACTACATACACATAAACATTCCCAAAACAGCATGTAGAACACTGTCTGCAGATTTCACCATCACCAGATGCACCTCTTTTGCTTACAAACTAATTTTACTTGGCCTATCAACACAACAAGTGTAGAGTTTGAAGTCCATACTTTCAAAACGTCCATCAACCCCTCTCTCCACTGCTTGTAGATTCTGGGTCTGATGGTCGTGCGGAAGCTTCTGGACCTGATGTTCTCGCAGCACGACCTGGCCTGGCTGGACGACATCCTGCCAGACAAAGACAAGAAGAAGAAAGAGGATGACAAGAAGAAGAAGAAAGAGAAGAAGGCGGCTGAGGCAGAGAGCGACGAGGAGGTGAGGGACATGAGAGCTTTACTGTGTATTTAATTGTGTGTCACTCCATCTGTCGTCGCTCCTGGTTTGTTTGCTCTGACTAACACTGTATGTTTCTCCTCTGTCCCACAGTGTTGCTGAAAAGGCACTGTATAACACTTACTACAGTCTTTGTGTCTGTCCGTCCCCCTCTTAGTGTCTCTGTCCACTGTGTTCCTTCTCTGTTCAGTCCGTTGGCATCTTTCTTACCCACTGATGTTTCTTCAGATATATTTATCATTTTGTTATTGTCAACAAATCCAGTAAAAAGACCAAATGGAAAACATGTGACAGCTCGTTGGTTGGTCATAAACTCAAGAGGCGTTTCAGTTTTTCTTTTTTTTTTTCTCATTGATTGTCACTGCTGTGATCGAGTTCACCAAACTGGAACCAGCATGAAAGATGTGTTAACAATTACTTTTCAGTCCGTGTGTTTGTAGTACATGTATACATGTATACATACTGGTACATGACAATAACAAAAATATAGAGCTTATCCTTCCTGGTCCTTTAAGATCCCAGTTTGTCCTGCATGTCCACTTGTTCTCAGCCCAACAGCTCTGCCCCTCCTCCAGTGAAGATTCCCATGGAGATCATAGAGCCCCACACAGATCCAGACCCCATCCACGTTAAGCCCCCCCACCCAGAACTGAACCTCTGACTGTGAGTAGACCGAGTGTTTCCTCCACCTCTGGTTGTGTCACTTTGATTTGTGTTTGAAAACGTTGATGCCATTTACTAAATGTGACAGATGGAGTGTTGATGAGTTATGTGATTTTTATTGATGTGTGTGTGAACAGGGCCTTCATCATGTTACTCAAGCCTCCAAATTTAGTGGATTATTCCACACTATGAATCATAATCTAATGTATTTATCCAAACCTGAAGCTGATGAAAATGGCACTGGGCTGCGATTACCATTTCACACGTTTTTTAAAGGAGACAAAACATTTTCACTTACTCATTGTGTTTTATTAATAAACATGCTTAATTCAATGCTTTTATTTAACTTTTATTGTAAAGCTTAATATTTTAGGGTTTTAAATTATTCATCAGACCCAATTTAACAGACTGTGTGCAAAATCAAAGCAAAGTGATTAAAAAAATTTATCAAATTAATTATACGCTGTGATCAATTAATCTAAATTAATCGCATACGTCAATTTTGCTGTAAAATTATTTCTATTCCAAAGAATTTTGGCAGATGAGCAACTCTATAAATAACTGACGTAAAATGTAAAAACTGGAACTAACAAAGGCACTTTTAACTGTGTGTTTCTTTAATTTACACAGTTTGCGTGAACACCAGGTCTGGAGTGCGATACATTTTTTTACTGTGATTAATTAATCGAAATCACCTTGTTATTTTGACAGCCCTGCTATATAGTATAGCACTGTATAGTGTTTGTCATTTTGTAGTGGTATACCAGTTTTATGAGTGTAAATCTAACCACTCAAAGCTTCCACACTGTATATGGTGTTCAACAACCCCACAATGCACTGCTCCTTGTTTTAGAGATAAGAAAATTACCATGGGAGTAGGGAGTAGTGAATGAGTGATCAGCCGTGAAGTCATTTTAGACTCTAACAAACTAATCGCTAATAAAATGAACTGGTAGCTGCAGCCCTAATGTCTGGGGAGAGAACTCTTTAACTGGAATTACAGCACATGTCATAGATATTAACACCTACTGTAATATTACACAAATGTTCTCCATTAGCATGGTGTCATACTTGGAGTAATACTACAAAGTTACAGTCTAGAATATTTTCTAAATTACAATTGATAGCATCTTGATTTGATGTAAACACTCAGTAACACGAAGCAGCCTCTTAATGTCTTATCTGTTTATCAGCACATTAGTGTGAAGATCATGCAACTTATGAAAAGTCAGGCTTTGACAGTTATCTGTGTATGTGTGTGTGTATGTGTGTGTGTGTGTGTGTGTGTGTGTGTGTGTTTGTGTTTACACACTCGTGTATGCGCTGTGTTCTCTGTCTGTGTCCCTGC
>OMLM01011991.1:0-11506 GCA_900302695.1 Helostoma temminkii
AGACTGGACTACTGTTATTCCCTCCTAATAGGATGTCCCAGTAGCTCCCTAAAAGCCTCCAGCTGATCCAAAATGCTGCAGCCAGAGTTCTGACTGATATTAGTAAGAGAGATCATATTTCTCCTACATTAGCTTCCCTCCATTGGCTCCCTGTAAAATCCAGAATAGAATTTAAAATTCTTCTTCTCACATATAAAGCACTTAATGATCAAGCCCCTTCATATCTTAAAGACCTCATAGTAACATATCATCCCAGCAGAACACTTCGTTCTCAGAGTGCAGGTCTACTTGTGGTTCCCAGAGTTTCCAAATGTAGAATGGGAGGCAGAGCCTTTAGCTATCAAGCTCCTCTCCTGTGGAACCAGCTCCCAGTTCATGTTCGGGAAGCAGACACTGTCTCTACTTTTAAGACTAGACTTAAAACTTTCCTTTTTGATAAAGCTTATAGTTAGAGCTGGCTCAGGTGACTCTGAACCAACTCTCTCTCTCTCTCATCGGCCCTGAAGCTGTGTATTGTGGATGTTCAGTTGCTGCCCATCCAGCCTGCCTGCCTGTTGCTTGTTATTGGTTGTGTGATCTGCTGTTCTTTTCTCTCTTTTTCTTTCCACTCACCCCAACCGGCCGAGGCAGATGGCCGCCCGCTTTGAGCCTGGTTCTGCTGGAGGTTTCTTCCTTTCCTTTCTCTACTGTTGCCTAGTGCTGCTCAAGGGGGATTTGTTGGGTTTTCCTTATTATTTAGTTGTATTGTAAGGTCTTAAACCTTAAACATTGTAAAGTGCCTTGGGATGACTTTTGTTGTAATTTAGTTCTATATAAATAAACTTAAATTTAATTGAATTGTCTGGAGTCCAGGGACATAACCAGATTCCTTCAGCTGCTGCTTGTCTGTGTGCCTTCAGTCTTGTCTTCATTAAGTGAAAAACAAGTGAAAATCATAAAGCGTCTCTTCACCGTAGACTTTGACAGTGAAACTCCTACATCCTTAAGAGTTTGTTTGGTCGCTTCCAGTGTTTCAGCTTCTCTCTGATGAGTTTACTGTTTCAGCCTCTTGCATAGACACTTCCAGTTCCAGTGAACAGTGACCAGATGCAAACATAACCGTCAGAACCACCGCTGAGCCTTTTACCTGCTTGATTAGCCATGAAGTAAAGAGCAAACAGGCCACACCTGGACATGCAGCTGCTTGTCGGTCACGTGTTCTGTCATTTATGAGCATGTATGTATGAACATTTCTGAATGGTTGATGTCACAGTTTTGTCAAACACCTTGAACGAAAGCTGAAAGTCTTTTCTCAGTTTCATTATTTATGGACCTAACTGATTATCAACATGACACATAAAAACTAAAGTAATACATGAAGAAGAATCACATCAACACAACTACTTGAGAAAACCCAGTGTTGGGTAGTTAGTAATATAAAGTAATATATTACTGCTATGAATAATTTAATAATATAAAGCATTAATCATTTACTTTTTACAGCCAAAGATATGGTAGTTTTCAGCTCAAACTGTTGCTGCGTCCTGGTTCCTGTCGCATGAAGACGTCACAAAGAGCAAGAGGAATATAAAACCCTGTTTCCACAGTTCACTGGTGGCTGAACTTGACCCTTAATGTTTTCACGTATCACACTCCAGACACAATTCATCAAGTCATCAGACACAGGTTCAGTTATTAGAAATTAAATATTTAATGTTTTTATTTAGTCCCTTTGTCGCAGCTCTTTGTTCAGATTTATGTGTTTTAGTTCTGGGTGACTTTGGCCCAGACGCAGGTGCAGCCCACAGCCACAGACTGGAAGGATGCGGTGTAGCAGCCTCCCCCCTGCTGCCGGTTCAGGACCAGGATGCTCTGGTAGATGGGGACTGAGTTCAGGTTATGTCCGCCCCTGTGTCTCGGGTTCGGACTGGCGCAGAAGCTGCTCCTGCACTCGGCCTCCCAGAGGGTGGACGGGATGCGGTTCGTCACCGTAGATGGCCTGAAGAAACAGAAACACGTTTATCAGAGAACAGACGTTTCATACGGAGCCCCAGAGGTGACAAAAGTGAACTTAAAATTATATCGGATGCAGAAATGTTTACTGTTGAAATTTTGTGTTTAAATTTGAAATAATAAAAAAAAATTTGTCTTTGCTGCACAAGACAAATTTTTTATTTTATTACGTCAGCCCTGCTGAATATACATTTATACATATACCAAACCGATCCAGAAAACATCAACGGCATAAAGGTTTGTAAGCATATTAAATAATTTTTCTATCAAAACGTTTCTTTAACTAATTTAAATGACACAACCACTTCATGTTTATTTACACCAAAATATTTCAGGGTTTTGTTAATGGTTTACACTAAACTACAACATAATGGAACCAGGTGTATTTATTCTGTCCTTTATGATTCATTACTTTATTCACTATTTACATTCATTCAGTCATTCAGCCATTAACTCACTCACTCACTCATTTACAGCTCATGTATTTACTGTGTGTGTCCACTGACCTCCATTTCCACGGGGACAGAGATCTGCTGTGGATGTTCCCGTTTCCTTCAGACGAGGAGAAGACCTCTGAGGAGAACGCCAACATGGAGTCACATAGAGGAGGAGGAGGAGGACTAGAAACTGTGGAGGAGGAGACGACTGTCCACAGTAAACAGCAGCTCACCTGAGGAGACAGCACATTAGTAAAGCTCATTATGCAGAACGTTCTCTGTGTTTGTCCTGAAATGTTCAGACTAAGATGCTGGTCTTGTTTTCTCTCATCAGTAAAATGTTGACACTATTTTGGGGAATGCGATGATTCAGTCCTGCAGTAAAACAGCTTCTACCTCGACCGAAGAGCTACCACCTCTTTGTCACTCGCTTCTGTTATTAAATGTAGCATCACTGGTTAATTTTTTTAAAATACCATCACAACATAACCATAATGTGATAATGTTTGCTACGACAACATCACTGTTTTTGCTTGGACAAGAGGAATGTTCACATCCATCAACTATTTATTAATGTGTACAAAAACTTAAATATGTTGCAAACGTGTCAGTGTCAGGATGCACATTGTGACTCAGGTGATGTACGTCGTCAGTTCAAGGTAAAGTTAAAGACAATAATTCAGAGGTAACGACTAGTAACTAATTCCTTATGTCTTATTAAGGGATAAAGTTGATTCTCACCAGCAGAGTGCAGACGCTGAGTCTCAGCTTCATGTTGTCCTATCCAGCTTCTGTGTGTGAGGCTGCTCTGAGCTCTGATGTATTTATGAAGATCTGTGACCCTCAGATCTTATCACATCTCTGAGCTGAGACACAGAAAACAAGAGCGGAGATTCCTGTTATCTCAGCGGCCCATCGATTTCACTGCAGGTGAGCAAAAGTCTGTGGTCGACAGTTTGCACCACGAAAATAGCACATTTTCTCCACTGATAACATCTGCTAACAGCAGAAACTAACTGCTCAGAATAATCACATCAGGCTGCGAGCGAAAGATGTTTCAGTGCAGATCCAAAGGTTTCCAAAGACGATCGCTGGGAAACGAAGAGAACAATGAGCCAAAACTAACGTGTTCTCTAGAGAAAGACAAGAAACTTTTTGTTCCTGTTAACCTGTTGTTGACATGTTACAAGGTGTCATCTGCAGTCAAATGTTTTCACCTGAAGATGTTACTTTAAACTTGTTGTGCTTCTGTAGAAGAACAGTTCGTCACTGCAGTGTGACCTCACAGCCTTTATCCATCTGGGAGCTTTTTATAACAAACTCTGAGTGTCGTCTCGTCAATCATATTATAATCCGTGTTTGATGTTCCCTAAACTCACACTGAGATTATGTAGGAACTTGGGTCAAACTTCATAGCAGAGAATGGTCCACACATTTAGCACAGGTTTACGCCGGACGTCCATCCTGATGCCACACTGGGACCAGCACTCAGAGTACACTGGCTTGTACCATCCACTGAGTCCGACCTGAGGGGATGGTAGTTTGTGGACAGGGAGACTTTGACATATGGCAGAACTGACAGAACTGATGACCCTTGGGTTAAGGAGCGACCACACCACCAACTACTCCACTTCCGCCCCTGAGAGTCATATGATTAATCACATTTGTTAGCGTGTTAATGTTGACAGCCCTTTACGTTTTACAGCTGTTGTAGCTACAGACTGAAAACATTTTGGTTTCAACACTAGAAACAACAATAAAACCAAATTCATGGTCCTTTCTAGATAATAGATGCATCTACGAATGTATTTACTAATTATTTTAATAGAAACAGGGCACTGCTGTAAAGCAGCATGGCTGAACAACATTAATTCGACTTATATTTAGCTGTGCTTGTAACCACAGCAGTTAGCATGAGACGGTATCAGCAGTTCACCTGTACCGAACGTCAAGGAGTTAAACCACCAAAGAGCAGCAAAAGCTGCAGTTTCAGTGTTGATAACTTATGTCCTTGGTTACGTTCAGGTGGGGAGGAACACACCTTTACGAACAAACCGTTCTGCTAAAATTAGGAGTTTTGCCTAACTTGCTTGCATTCTTGCTGTTTTCTTGGTCTAAAGTGCGTAGAAATCAGATGGAAAACGCTGATACTGGTGAGCGTTGTGCAACATTAAAATCAGAATGTGATGACTGAGGTTTGTTCGTTTACTGTCAGTGGAATCTGATCGATCAACACTCCCACATGATGAAGCAGATTAGCTGAGACGAGCTACATGTTCGGGGGCTTTAGCTTTGACCTCGTTCTCCCGTGTCGGGTCAACTCTTCACACTGGAGCCTCTATTAAAGAATCAAGTTCACGCTGTCTAACAATCAGGACATGTTAATAACTGGCTTTTGACAGTTTGTGTGATTATATGGGCCACATGGGGAATATACTATACATTTAATTTGTCTTTATTATATTTTTTTGTTTTTTTTTTGTTTATCTCTACTGATCATCAGCTGCACTTCCTTTTGCTTTTGTGACTCTCCAGTTTCTCTGCGTGGGATCAATCAAGGTTATCTTTCAGCCTGTTTTACTGTCAGCTAGTGTGCTTCTCTTACTGCTTAGCAAACTATTTTGTTTTTATTAGGAACAAAATACATTTAAAAAATACCATAAAAACCACTGAATTCATACCGACTCACTTGTTAGGTTTTAATTAATTACCGCTGTTTAATATCTTTTTGTGTTACTGTTTGCAAAATGTAAATCTGTATTTTCTATGTTCGTATTCAGCATATATACCATATGTAGAATAAAATAAAATAAAATTGAATCGATTCCCGGGTCGGCGAGGATCTTTCTGTTCTTTATGTTCTCCCCGTGCTTGGGTTCTCTCTGGACACTCCGGCTTCCTCCCACAGTCCAAAGACCTGCAGTCAGGTTAACTAGAGACTCTAAATTACCTGAAGCTGAGTGTCCTGTGATAACTAATAATAACTAAGCTCTTAGGAGCTTTTAGTCACACCTCTTGGTCCCAAATAAATTAAGAATAAACATAAATAATTTTCTTGTCTTGATAAAAGGTTTTGTAGGAAATGTACTGTAAATGCAAATAGATTGTTTTCTGTTGACAAATGTTAATTTACCCACATGCACTGTATGTTAATGCAAAGTCACTAATCTGCACAATCTATTTTTCCTTGGTTCTGTTTGGATCAGGTCCTTCTTGGACCATGTCTCTCTGATTTAAAAATATATTCATGCACATTGGATTTTGGTAGATCTTCCATTGATCCAAAACAAGACCTCAGTTGTCTTCTGACAGTTGGGTTATGAAAGGTTGGGTGACCCAACTTTGTTTAACTGGGAATTTAACCAACATATAAAAATTCATTATTGCCTTTATGTACTCAGATTATTACAACTCTTTATTGTGGTATCAGTACAACATCCAGTTTCTGTTGCCTGCACCACACATGGGCGACTCTGTGGTCAAACTCAGGTCTGTGGAGTGACTGTCATGGTCTCCAGCCTGGCTTCTTGATTCCTTCCATATATGGTCATTTTCCATACTCTGCCTTTCTCTGCTCTCCTTGGTTCCCCTGTCTCACTCTAAACAGCCTGATTAGTCACACCCTACACAGCAGGTCTGCAGCACTCAGTACTTTGCCAGATTGTCAGCCCTGCTCACCAGTGGCTAATCCACAGCTTTTACAGAACCTGACCTGTTTGCCTCACATGCTTTTTATTTTGGACCCTGATCTGTACTCTGACCCCCAGACTCTGATAATTCTGATCATGTTCTAAACCTGACATGGAGTCTTGCATTGTGGACTAGGCTTTGACTGATATTCTGGACTGTTGGAATGTGAACCTCGCTCTGTTTGTTGGACCCGTCTCTGCTCAGCCCCGAACCTGTTTTGCCTGATCTGTTCTAAAGAATTACCCAACCTGATTTATCTGTTTTCCTGTTTACTGAACCTGGCTGCCTGTGTGTTGTCCAAACTGATATTATCTGCTTTGTATTGTTGTCTGTGGATGGGACTCTGGAATCAGACCTGCACATGAGATAACCGAGGTGAATAGTGCAGTATGCACAGCTTGGTCAAAAGACTCTGGCTGAAAGAAACAATTAAAACAAATTTAGGCGGTGAACTTACTTAGGATTCGTTTCTTAATGTCTTTTCTCTTGCAGGCTGTCAGGAAAAGAACCAGGACCGTGCCCGACTGTGTACCGTTTAGCTGTTACTGTTTTGGCCTGGAGTATTTGCAAACTAAACTATGTCCGACCTAAATAAATAAGGTTGAATAAAGTTTATGCAGAATGGCTTTGATTTACTGTACAAACATCATCTTGTGGTCATTGTTGATTAAATATCAATGTGTCAGTGACATTTTACCAATTAGCAAACACTCTTCCTGCCCTCGGGTTGATGTTGTACATGTGCTGTCTGGGATTAGTCATCAGCCTCCATCATATAGTGAAAATATCATCTTCATATGTCGCTGGGTGCCAGAATTATTAATCTAATAGCAGCTGACAGTAAAAAGTGAAGACAAATGAAAGGACTGGATTGAGGCTTTTACCAGACATTTTGTATCAGGTGAGTTTACGTGTGTTGGACGTGGTTGTGTCTAAAAGTTTGTCGTGGTCTCCTGACATTAATCAGATGTGTGAAAACTAAGAGGAATAACGTTACAAGATTATTTTCCTGACTTAGGAGTTACAGCTAGCTAACGTTAACTAGCATTAGGGTGTTAGCTAACAAATGTGAGAGAGTTATGAGTAAAATCATCTAATGTAATGTTTTTCCTCCTAACGTTAGTTTGTTTGGACACATAACACTTCTGCTGAGTGACTGTACATGTTCAGTTAAACTGTACTTTATTCAGACAGTATCTGACAGGTAAAATACAAATCAGTTAAATTTGTTAGCCAGTGTTAGTGAACGTGTTCAAGGTTATTTTGCCTCCAGCTATGCCCCGACTACTAAAAACATCACAATGTCCACGAAGTGTAAAGGAGCATTTTTCTCTTCTGAATACAGAATAGACCAATAACATCATGGTAATAATAATACAGAGTAGTGAAGTGAGATACAGTAGATGGCAGAGTGAGGCAACAACAGCACTGAGCTGAGAAATATCAGGTCAGGAGGAAGATGCTGCTGGAACTGGCTGCCACTCAATTTCTAGGAATCTCAAATTCATATCGGTCAGATTTTATTCAGGGTAATAGAGAAAAATCACCTCATGCAACATCCGTTTAAATTTAAACACAGACACGATCTGTCTGTAACAGTAACCAAAGTGCTTTTTATGCCTAAACACAGCCTCTCACAGGACTGCGGTCTCAAAATCGTGCAGTTTAGTTTCCAGGAACATCATTTTCAGGAGACAGGGTGTGATGTGGGTTTGTCCCACAATGACCCAGTTTTTAGGGTAATTGATAATGAATACTCATATAATGATGATGATTCACTTTGACAAAGTCAGACAAGAATGAAACTACTATGTTTATCACTGAGGGCTGTATTATACGGAGAGGTGTTTCAATAGAATACAGTAGAGTAGCACAATCATCACCTTTATGAGAGTAGATTCCTCCAAACGTTTATTTTAGACATGCTTATTTTAATAATTATAATAATAATAATGATTATTATTTAGTTATTTACCTTTTTTAAACTGGTTAAGCTGGTTGAGTACAGACAGTGTGTTGGGGAGGAACATTTTCGACTGTTACTCAGCCCTTTCTACTCATATGCCGCCTTCTGTGGTTCATCTAATGAGTCAATGCAGAGAAGTGAAACCACCCTGGAGGATAAACTTGAGGTTTTCTACCAACGTTCCTCAGACTGAAGGAGATACTAGGATGAGTAGTGAAAATCAGACTTCTGCTCATGTGTCGTACAAACCAGATTCTGCTCTGATGAGTAAAAACACAGGTCAGTCTGTGCAGGTTGAAAAACGTTTAGTTGTTAAGACCGTACAAGTTAAATGTTAAAACTGACTGGTTCCTGTTTTAGACCAGTGAAAATGCATTTTGGTTTTTTATTTGTTGCATTTTTGTCTGTGTGAAATATTTTATTTATTTTTCATATGAACAGGTAGCAACCTTTTTTTAACCCAATAACTTGAGGGATATTTTTTGCTACCACATGAATTTTGTTATTTCATTTGTTATTATTTCATGTCACATGCAAATTGTTTGTTTTTTTAATAAAGTTTGAACTTCTAGATTTCTCTTTAGTGACGGTTGACTGTAGTTGAACTACTTCCACTGTGAAGTAACTGTAACAGTAGCTGGAAAAGTATTTTCACCAACACTGCAAACAAACGCTGAACCTCCTGCAGAGCGTCATGATTCACATGAGATCATAAACAATGCCACAGTATTTCTCTTTCACTTTAGCTCAATTTCCTTTTGAGAAAAGCAGTTGTCAAAACAATTAAAACAATATTCAGAACAATTAGTTTATTGTCCATAACGTTATTGCATGTTTGCAAAAGGTAGCACGTTAAAAGACATTTACCTTTTAAAACCTTTTTGTCGCAGTTAAATTGGCCAGTGCCACGAAAATGAAAGCAGTTTCTTTGCTATTTGGTTAATTTCTTTAGCATGTTACTCACACACTACTGTATGATTGCTGCATAATTTAATCTTTCATCAAAACAAACACAAATGAAAAAAACCCCAAAACAAAACAAAAAAACTGCAGCAGTCTAGTAAAACCAAACACAATACAAACCTTTGTACAGTTTGGGCAATATAAGAATTTAACCTTATTCTATAACAATTTAACCTTTTTCTATAACAATAAAACCTCTCATATCATTCACATTTGATCCTTTAGCCTGTGCTGGATGGATAAAATATTCATGTGCACCATGTTTTGATAAGTGAATGGTTCATTTTGCAGATTATAAGATGTGAAGAGTTTGACTCATCGCTTCTGTGATGTGATTTTGTGAAAGTGATTTTGAGTTTTGTAGAGTAGCACTCACTCTTCTCCACACATGAACCTAAACGATGCATTTTTCCTGCATGAATGAGACGTTATACTCTGTTGTGATCAACTAATTAACAGTTGACATTTAAAAGCCACTGGATGTAGAAGATGTTTCTACCTGACTGTGACGCAGCAATTCTGAGGTGAAGGGACTGAATGCAGCTTATTAAAAAAAAAAAAAATGCTGTAATTTTTAAACCAATGTTTATGCATAAAGAGAAAAAGGAGTAAAGAAAACAACATTTATTTGCAGTTAACCCATAATTTATGCTAATGTTTACAGTGAACAGTCTGCTGTCGCCAGCCAGCCTCCTGTTACCATGTACGGTTCTGACAGAGGCTCCAGGCTGTGACGCTGGTGTGGTTTGGGCTGTGATGTGGTCGACTCTGAGGGTTACTATCAGAGGCATCAGCAGCTTTTCTCATGACCTCATTTGACTGACAGAGAGGAAACAGTGGGGATTAATCTCAAATATCACCAGATTTTAATCTGCTGCTAGTTACTGTCAGAGCCGTCAGCAGTTTTCACGCGGCGCAGGAAACATCACCCGAGGCTTCAGGTTTGACACCTAGTGCTCAGCGAAAACCACAGAACTGAACAGCTGGACTAGAACTGAAGAGACAGGTTCTCACATTGGTTTGTCCAGAGGGTGGCGCCAGAGCAAGTATCGCATGGTGCCGAAGGTCAGTTGTGATTGGACTGTAGCTGGAGATGAAAAATAACTAACGAAGAAGAGTGTCATCCGTTCTTTCCCAGGTTGCATCAGTCACCTGATTTTGCTGGTGGGGTCTCGATAGAAGCAAAATCCTGCTCCCACCAGGAAACTACCGAAATGTGCAGCCAGCAGAGCGTGATGCTTACTCACATTCATGCTGTTGGCATTACGTCCCTGGACAAGACCCTGAAACTCTGCAGTAGTGTCATCATATATGTACAGCTGTTAAATTACAATTTTCTCCAATAAAGACATAAAAAAAATGATCATGCTCAGTCGCTGGGTTTTTAAAGTAGCTAATCTTATGGCAACTTGTTAACTTATTTCCAGGACAAAATGGAGAAAGATGGCCTTTTGGGTTTATCAATGTGCAGTGTCCACTTTAAATGCTCTAATAACAATACATTTAATTAAATTAAATTCAGTTTATTTATATAGGACCAGTTAACAACAAAAGTCATGTAGAGGTGTTTAAGATTTAAGACAGAATTAAGTCCCCCTTGAGCAACACCAGTGGGGAGGAAAACCCCTTTTTTAAAAAAGGAAGAAACCTCCAGCAGAACCAGGCTCAGTGTGGGCAGCCATCTGCCTCAACCGGTTGGGGTGAGTGGAAAGAAAGAGAGAAAAGAACAACAGGTACAAGTACAACAAGTAGACCTGCACTCTGAGAACAAAGTGTTCTGCTGGGATGATATGTTACTATGAGGTCTTTAAGATATGAAGGAGTTTTATCATTAAGTGCTTTATATGTGAGAAGAAGAATTTTAAATTCTTAAATAGATTTTACAGGGAGCCAATGGAGGGAAGCTAATGTAGGAGTCACTGAGACAGGATGCTTCTAATTTTAGAGATATTCCTCAGGTGGAAGAAGGCAGTTCTAGAGATTTCTTTTATATATGAGTTAAAGGAGATATCCTGGTCAAAGATAACTCCAAGATTCCTCACAGTAGTGCTAGAAGCCAGAGTTATGTCATCTAAAGTAACTATATGATTAGACATCGTATCTCTGAGGTTTTTGGGCCCAAATAGAATAACCTCTGTCTGTCTGAATTTAGAAGTAGAAAATTGCAGGACATCCAGACCTTTATGTCTTTTAAACATTCTTGAAGTTTGACTAATTGATTTGTTTCATTTGGTTTAATAGCTAAATATAGCTGAGTATCATCCGCATAGCAATGGAAGTTTATAGAATGTTTCCTAATAATACTGCCTAGGGGAGACATGTATAAAGTGAAAAGTATTGGTCCAAGCACAGAACCCTGTGGGACTCCGTAACTAACTTTTACATGTCTGGATTTGGATAAAACTGTATGAACAATCATGTCTTAAAATAATATAATTTTTCTTTTCTTTTTCTATCA
>OMLM01011996.1:0-28363 GCA_900302695.1 Helostoma temminkii
AAAATATTACTTGTGGATGAACTATGATTTGTGCTTTTAGTAATTTTGCACATTTAAGACAAGATTTGAACTAAAACACAGGTCACAGATTCAGTTTCCTGCAGCAACATATTGAGAGAAGCTGAAGGAGAAGTGTTGCAGTGTGCGGTTCAGGAGTATGAATTAATTAATGGCTAAAATTTGAGCAGGAGCAAAACAAGGGTCTGGTTAAGCACAATCACACATGAAGGGTGGGGCTGTGTCACAGAACAAAAACTTTTTCTGCTGCCACTTATAAATCATGCGGGTGCTTTGAGAGTCTCCAAGAATTATCCAGTGTAGCATTACTGTCTGATTCCTTAAATACACTGTTTAAACTTTAGTTGAAATCATGTTGTTTCTTCTGTGTGTGGGACATTTTAACACAAGAAATGTTTTCCACCCAACACCTGCTCAGCTGTTACACAAGCAATGGGGCAAACTCACTTCACCTCTGACACTGTCTGTCAAGACACCTTAAAGCATAAAATGTACAGGGCTGACAAACCGGAGACATAATAGCAGAAGGTTAATACCTCAGTTTTTGTGATTCTATACTGTAAGCACTGCACTAACATGAGATGCTAAATATGCTTAGCATATTAGCGCACTTATGTAGCATTCTTATTTATTGCAATTTTACAAAGAGCGCTGGACTGTAACAGACCAGAGGGAGTTAGTTTTGTAAATCATTTACATAAATATGTTGTTGTTGTTGACAGCAGTTAGTACTGTATAAATCAACTTACTTGGTCGCTAGCTTTCAGACGAAGAGTTGGTATCAATCCCTAGTATTGATATGGAGAAATAGAGCGGAAAAGAACAACAACAAAAAAGCAAACCACGCCACTTTTTTAAAGCATAATGTTGGTTATGTATCATAACCCAAGCCTCTGTGAATTCAGCACATTCCCCTGGATGCTATAGGTCTCATCCCTCCTCGCCAGCATTGTTGGAACTGGTGTAGATGATGCTAGTAACGGTAGCTCCTCCGGGCTGAGCTGCGCCAGCTTTTCCACAGTCAGAGCATGCAGAGGGGACCCAGCCAAAGAGGAGCTGGCAGAGGAGACGGACCTGTCAGAGTCTGTATCCAATATGAGATGGAGCTCAGGCGTAGACGTGGCAGGGGCATGGAGCAGGAGTGTGGGAGGTTGTGGCGGGGGGAATGACATCCTTGAGCCGCCAGTAGTCTTCCCCCCACCTGATGACAATTTTCTCCTCACCTGCTGGCACGAGGAGGGATAAGACCCATAGAGCGAAAGCCCAGGGGGCTGCGCACCAATAAAACAGAACTGAAGATTCTTAGAACCTTCAAATCACAGATTGGACTCAAGTTGAAAATCTTTACTATTATACACTGTAATGACGTAACAATGCTCAGTGAAAACCAAAACTATCAACCCATGCAGGGCTGTATATAAAATCAAACTGAAAATTAAAGTAAAACACTAAAATCTCAGGCTCATCTAACCAGATTGAATTTCATCACAGCAACTCATAATATGACCCAGAAGTTTGTATGGCTTTCACATTTTCTGTGCACTCCTGATGACAATTCTGCATGCTTCTGATGAGTCAGCGGAGTCCTGGGATGTCTTCTCCCAGATAAAGATCAGGGCATCAGTGAGCTCCTGGTCAGTCTCAAAAAAATCCAACTTGCAATTCTCGTTTGTGCCCCCAGGCCTCAAAAATTGCTTGCTCATCTCCTGTCTTGTGATCTGTTACACTGGGTTTTGCAAATTTAGTCAAACATCCATTAAACATGGTTAATACAGCAGCACAAGTGACTGAAATAGTAAATGAATAACTTCCTCATTTAAATGTGACATATATCACACAGCTGCTGTATTACAGGATATCAGACATCAGATTGCCTATAGATTCTGGCTTTGTTTAAAAAAATCTCTATTAAAATATAGTTTGACACTGCATCCTGAAATGTTTACATGCAACTAAACTCTTTTTTCAATTTCCTGCTTTTCTGCATAGATTGATTATAAAATACAATATTTCTAAGCTGATAAAACACAGTCACAATTTTACACATACTTATTGATTAAAGGTGAAGGTAAGTGAAACACTAGACTTCTTATGTCACTAAACAACAAGTGGAGTCAGGTGTTAGCAAACCTGGAGTCCAATCAATGAAACGAGAAAGGTGGTGAAAGTGTTAGAACTACCAGTGTCAGTGTGGTGTTCAAACACAGCACCAGTTGATGTGAACCATGCATCTCAATAAGGAAATCTTAGAAAACTTACAATCAAGAGTTGTTGATCTGCATGCAGCTAAAAAGAGTAATTTAAAAGACAGTAAGATAGCTTTTCTATAAATGAAGATAATTTGGTACTATGGCTACACTCCATGTTGCCCAGCCAATATCATTCCAAAGGCACAAAGCAGAATGCTCAAGGAGGTGAAAAAGAATCATATAGTAACAGATAAAGACTTGAGGATTCATTGGAGCTGGTTCATGGATCAACCATTAACTAAACATTAAACAGGCATGGTATCCATGGCAGGACACCACAAAGGAAGTGGTTTAAAGGCTCTATCACTAATAACAGATGGTCTTATGAGAAACAGAAACTAAAGACTATAGACATACATGTTGTGCAAAGCCACCATTAGCTGTTAGGGTTGATTATTTGGTCTTAAAGTTGCAGTTTCTGACTCCATCTGGCCTTTAGGTACATAGGTTTTTTTCATGGCTTGCTCCTACGTTTGGGCATACTCTTTTCAGAAGTTTCACTAGGTGGCAGGCGGGGTTGCTTTGCAACAACACAGCCTAGTTTTACAGGTATAACAATAGAAGCCCTGTATGTAACCCAAAAACAAAAAATTGAAGAAGAGATGTTACACTTGTAGGGAATTTCACAGTTCCTTAAAGGACTTTGGAACTTCATTCACACATTTGGGATGGTTTCCTGTGTGCATAGATATAATATAATCAAAATAGTTTGAACCTGATTTGTTATAGAAGGAGAAACTATTCAGGCACATGAAAACTCTAATGCAAACCTTCACAGTTTACAAATGGGAAAAGCTGTGTGTATAAAAGTTGTGTGTGTGGAAGTTGTACAGTAGAAGTGTGTTTGCAAATGTGTGCACCTCTGAAAAGGTTTACTCGCCTTGAGAACTATTGGTGTTACATAACAAACTTGCAAGTCACATTTTGATGATATATGTGTTTTCATATCAGCTGAAATATAAGCTTATCCTTATGTATGTGGTTTTGAATTTTAATAACATTTGCATCTTATGAAATCTTTAAACAACCACTTCTGTTGTATAGATGTTATAGATCAAACTAAACACATGGCATGCTTGTCTCTGCTTATACACATATTTAGGTGTCCCTGTAGCATTTGATCACAATGGCTAGGGAATTGTCTTTGGGCTTTTGGTGTGTTATGGCAACTGAAGTAATTTATTCTAACAGGTCAGCCCTGCTGCAAAAAGAGGAAACATGTCCTAAAAAAAATATGGACAAATTTCCCCTGTGACCTGCTGATTGAGGCTCAGACACAGGATGAGCCAAAGCCTTTCATTTGTGCAGGTTCCTAAGCTTTGTGTCTGAGAAAAAAGAGAAGATTTTGATCATCTGACAAAGCACAAATTTATTATTTAAATATCTATTACAAAGGAGTTTTGTACATCTGTAGTTTCCAGTTATTTACACCACATGTGAAAATAAATAAATAAAACATTCTTGCGTGTATCTCGTGTTGCATATTCATATTTAACATTTTAAAAAGAAGCGAAATAAATAAATACAGTAGTTTTCCAATACAGTTGTGTGCATTCACAGTTTTCATAAAGTTGTGTCACACTTTAATTACATCATAACAAGCCTACAGGGAAGACAGAATCTATGTTACAGGCCTCAGGTCTATTCACCTTAATTCACCTTTGTAATCTGAATAAGTACTACAACCTAAGTGTTGCCTCAGTGTTATATTGTAGAAGGGAAAATTTAACAAAATGTCATCTGTCAAAAAGATTCAGTCTTTTTACTAGTCGGGACTTTAACTGTTGCACATTCATCATAATTTTCTCTGTGATGTTTGCTGATATACTTTTGTGTTTCCATATGATAGACGTGCATGTTTTACACAGTCCCTCTTTTTGCTCAGTGTTGCTAAGCTTGAATTCTAAATATCTCCATGAAGAGGCTACACTTTTTATGGGCACAAAAACAAGAGTTTAAAGTCAGTCTACTCCTTGGCATCCATCTCCACTTCTGCACATTGGACAGTCCCGTGACCATACGTGACATTAATGTCAGACCTCCCGTTCTTGTCCTACAGACAAACATAGGAGCCTATGTGCCTCTGCAGGTCTGACCATTGATTTTCAGGATATGTTTTTATAAAAAATGTAGATCACCCCTGAAAATGGGGGAGTGGGTCTTATCAGAATTGAGCTACAACCTTATGTTAGCTTCCTCCGACTCAAAGCAAGATCCCATCTAGTTTCTCTGGCATGGTGATGCATTTTCATAAAACATTTGTAAAACTTTGGAGAAAGTTGGTGAGAATAACTAACAGTGTGGACTGGGTCAACTAAGAATAGAGTTCCAAACTGATATTGGTCTCCTCCGGCTGAAAGTAGTACAAGTGTTTCCTCTGATGCCTTTTAATAAATAAATGCAACCATAATTTCACTCCAACCTCCTGTTGGCCTTTTTCATTCAAAATTTGAAAATTAAAATAAAAAAATCTGCAAGGGGGGTTTGTTTGAAATTGTTACTTAAGTCCTCCAAGACATGGTATTTTTGCTAGGATTTAATGAATAAAAAATCTAAATCGTTTGTGTGACATAACTGACACTGTGACTGTGATTACATTAATCACACAGCAATATTTTGGTTTATTGTGGTGCATTTGGAATGCTATAAAACTGCTCTATTAACAAATACTGAATGACCAACATAATATAAAGCAAAAGCATCATTCTCTGTTCTTACACTGAATGTTGGGGCTCAGTTTAAATATAGACACAAAATTGCGTTGACCTCATCTGCATGTCTGGATTGTTTCTTTGTTCTCAACAGATACTTTCTTTCATTTAACATTGTAGTTGTACCTTTTAGTTAAATACAGACCTTGTTATAGGTAGAAATACTTGTATCCGCTTGTATGAGAGAGTTTGAGCTCTAATGATCAACAGAGATCTTGACCCGCATACCCAGCTTTTTGATGTCAGCTGTTTCTTTCATCTGATGTCTGCACTACCACTCCACCCTGTTTTATTTTCTGTTGTCCAGACAAACTGTACCATTTGTTCGAATTCTCCTCCACTTGTCTTCCATTTTGTGAACCTTTGTGTCTGTCCCATCTGTCCAACTAGACAGTGTAGTAGTCACATCCCATCTCATTCCCACAATTCATCTGCTCATCATTCTTCTTCTCTTTTTGTGGTGTCCTTGTTTAAGTTTCTCATTGCCATTTTGTTTATATTGTTCACTCTTTCCTTTCTAATCATCCCGTCCTTACTACTTTTTGAGTAAAGACTGAATTCCCCTGTTTTTCCAATAGCAAGTCATTAACTTCCATCGCAGGCTTCTGAAGATTTTGTGCAATAATGGGCTGTGTTCTGAATGCCTGAATCAGCAACAGAGATGTGTAAAGTAATTACTACTGAACTATCCATCCCAGTGTTGACTCCTTTGAGAAAACCTATTAGTTCCCCCTTTAGTTTCTGATTCATTCTGGAAGCTGACTATTATGCCACACCCCTAACACTGTTGAAAACTGTATGTACTGCCTGTTCTTTAAGGTCTTCTCTGTCTTTGCATATCTTTTTAACTAACAATCAGCATGATTGTCAAAGTTTTATATACTTATTTTTTGGAACGTTGAGTCTCTTAGTTACTAAGTAGTTATTAAGTAAATAAGTCCTATTTGACCTGATTCAAGTCTTATTATTTAACGTTCTGCATAATTATATGACAATAACAATAACAGTGCTGGTAAAATAACAGCAAATCAGCAAGGTCAAAAATAGGCAACATGTACTTTAGGGACTTTTAATTTTAAAAATAGCTACACCACAAGTTTTACAGTATTAATTTAATACATTTTAGCAGCCCCAATGTTAATTTGTGGTGGGTTTAGTATGTCAACTTCCTTTCAGCTTTTTGCTATCAATTTCTTAAGACATCTTGGAGTGACATTGGCAGGAAATTTTACAGTTACTGTATAAATCGTATTACTAATGTACATGAAGTTAAAAAATCACTGTAAGTGAAGGAAGGAATTCATCCATTCAATATGTATACCTGGGGTTACGGGTGCTACGCTCTAGGCAGTTTGCTGGTCTATCACAGTAAAGGAAGAATAATTGAATCTGCAAAGAACATTCAAATGTAATTCAGCAAAAGTATTAGAACCTGTAACTGGAGAATCTTGTGTTTCTGGTTTTTCAGATGCGTCCTGTGAAACTGATTAAACACTAAAGTAGATCTAAATGGTTGCTCTTGGGTCTCATTTGGTGTTAAGAAGGATAAATTCATATGAAAACCAGAGAGCAGTCTACAGGAGAAAAAGTGGAAGAGAGAAAAGAGAAATGATAAATCAAAGGCAGTGCACAAACATTGGGTATGGCCAATCCAATTGTGAATTTCTTAAAAAATAAATAATTTTGAGAACTGGAAAACCTGAAAAAAGCAGTCAGTGACATGAAGAAGTAAAGCACAACATAATACAGAGACCATGCCACAAAATGGAAACCCCTGACCAGCAATAAGAATCAGAAAGCCAGGACGGACTGATGGAAAAGCCAAATTATTGAAGAAAAAAGAATCTGCTCATGAGCCAAGCTGTTAAATCTCATCTGGTGGAGCTAGTGCCATTTCTTAGGCTTAGATGGCTACTTTTAGAAGTAGCTCACTAACCTTTATTTATAATATGGCTTATGATGGTTCCAGCAGAATTAATTTAGAGGCATATAGAAACATATGTGTCTGCCAATTTACACATAAATGTATCAAAATTAACTGGGAAGAGCTTCATGATCCAAAACGCTAATTTATTGTAATTTGTTGAGTTGGCAGAGAAAGACAGCTGAAGGTTTTAGACTGCACAAATCAGTCACTGGGGTTGTAACGTTTCTGAAATGGAGACTTACAACATCTCTCAATGTATAGTCCCTGATGCTTGCAGAATTGATGCAATATCCTGGAAATCTGATACTTTTTGTCCTAAGAGGACTTATCACTTCCCTTTATGTGCAAGGTTTATGTTAAGAAGCTGTTTATATAGGAATTGTAGTTTGATCTGTTTGTTATCTAAAGGTCGGTACAGAGTGTAGGTCATCTGTGGGAGAAAACAGCAACTGATGGATGGTGCTGTAAAAACCTGGAGAATTACATTAAAGGCAGAAACTAATGATTTGGTGATGTGCATGAGTCACAGTCTTATTTTAAACTAAGGATTTGCAAACACTTATGAAGTTTTATCTACTTTATAGCTATCTGTGCTGATAGTTTTGCTCTTTTTTTGTCATTGATTATTGCTCTTCTATTTTGTTTTATACTTGTGTTAAGCACTTTGTAAAGCAAGTTTAGAAACATGCTCTATAAATACAACTTTTTATAATTATTATTATTTAAAATTAGGTTCATGTTATTTAAAATGTGTTATATTCTGTGTATGTAAATGTACAGATGTATTAAATGTAATGATTTGATCATCTAAGATAATATAATGGAATTGGTAGAGGTACATGTAGTCTTGACATTTGACATTTGACGACGCTGTCGTTTTTCTTCTGAGGGTCAATAGACATTTTCCCAGAATGCGATATCTGCTTTCACTGCAAAAATTAGAGGCAATATAGAGCTAGTTAGCGCCAGTCTGACTCATTGCAACTCAGTAAAACATATTGAATTGACTTTCGCTTCTTATCATTCTACTTACATTTTTTCATAAATAATTTTTCTTGTCAATTCAACTGGGTATTAATTATGTCTGCTGTTGTAAATTCAGTCTTTTCACCATAAAGTCAGGGATAACAGGCACAGCCACACACACACTCAAGGCCATTCATTTGAGACTGCAGCAAACTAAAGAATGAGCCCTACTCTTGGACATACATATTTCCTTATCAGGCTTTTCAGTGAGAAGATGGTGCTAGATATTGTAGCTCCTAACTCTGTCTGAAACTCTCCGTCCTTTCTGTCTGTTTGTCCTTCTTTGTGACACATTCAGCTGCACACTTCCGCTCTCTTAAATTTCCACCATTAAGACCTTTTTATCATTCTTGTTAATCCCTCTCGCACATGTCCAGTGTAGAATGTAAGATGGAATTGAACAGATTTGTTCACCGACTTTCTACTTTTCTCCTATGCTGTTCCTTTTATACCCTTTGAAAGAGCCGAATTAGCTTCTCCCTGTAGCAGCAATGAGTCTGGCTCTTGTCCCTTTCAGTGTCTCTTTCTCCCATCCAGTAACCCACTTTGTGCTCAGAACTGTTATCATTACTTCCTTTTTCAGCTGGATTTAGCACAGAAGTCAGGGTATGCAGCTCTGCTAAGACTTTGAAAGGAATTCTGGGAACATGGACAATCACATTTCCTGTTCAATTCAGACATTAAAAGAATATAAAAAGACAAAAGTATAATAAAAGACAAAATTAAAGGTGACAACCTTGGGGCCATGCAGTAAAGATAAATAGAAATAAAATTGAAATGTACATGACTGAGAATGACAAAATGAGCTATGGTGGAGTTGGATGAATTCAGGTTTACAATTTTTACATTTACAGTTACTTTTTTTTATCTCTTGGAAGTTTTAATGCTGCTTTGGACAACTTCAAAGAAATATTCAAATGTGAAGGAATTGGGGAAAAAGTTTCTAAGGCTAAATAGAACAAAAAAATTGTTTTGTCAAAAGCAAATTAAGGAATGATTGGACTTAATGATTATTTTATTTTTTTTAATCAATCGATTACTTTTTTCAATTAATAATAATAAAAAAGTAATTAACAATATTATTTAAGTCTTTGTGTGCAATTCACAATTTTGAGGGAAAAAAGGTAATTTTGAAATTGATAGAAGCAAGATGTCTCAAAAAGGTTTGGATAGGGCCATGTTTACTGTGGTGCACTACTTCCTCTGCAGATGCTACGCCATACTAAAAGACTCTGTCCTAATTTTTTTAGATGCTGCTTATTTTTTTTCTTAAAATTCTACACTTATTATGATAAAATATGGGTTTATGGGATTTGTAAATCATTGCATGTTTGTGTATACTTGCATGTGTGAGTGGGCGTGTGTGTTCTGTGTCCCAACATGGAAGGGGTCTCCATATTTTTATACCCGGAAATGCACAGGTATGAATTTTGAGCAGGCATGTTGTAAGTCATTTCAAGAAGAAAAAAACATGGTGAGCCCATTATTTTGGATGGTAACAGAAAAATGCACAAACATGAACAACAAACACAGTTAAACTTGACAATATTTATTGCACAGAAAGATGTAGTTGGTGCGAGTTTGAGCACTTTGCTATCCTGAGCAGCATAAGCTGCCCTAAAATTTTCCAGCCTGCTTTATGCCTTTGAATGTCCTTTTTCTTTCTGTGCACAGTCACACACCTACATAAACACACTGTAAGGCAAAGAGGCGACTTTGGTACCGTGGGTAGCCCATACATAAAATTACCATAGTAGCCTTCTCACTATATACCTTGGATAGCAGGAGTAGTTATCAAATACCTGTAATACCTGTAATTGTTTTTTTTGTTTGTTTGTTTTTTGTACGCAATTTCTCAGAAATGCAACTCTGAGGGAGTTTCTTCAGAGTTGCCAAAAATGTCCACAGGTTCTTAAGAATAAATGGGTTCGATTTTGGTGGTCACAGGACAAAGTCACTGCGGCTCACATCTAGCCAATTTTTGTGACTAAAATATTTCAGGAATGTCTCAAGCTGATTTCATAACATTAACAGCCACTTGGACTTATGGATAAACTAATTAAAGTATGAGTCTGGGCAGACATACATGTATACAACTTGAGTGGTTGGTGTATGCTTACAACCATGAGGTGGTAATTATAGTTCCTACTTTATGCTTTTATTCTAGCTTTTATGCTAACAATATATAACAATTTGTTTTATATTCTTTCTCCAACGTTTCGCAGCTTCATATGTGGTGACGTTGGCTGAGTTGGTAAGGTAGTCATCTATGACTAAGGTTAGTGGTTTGATTCCCAGTTATCTCAATTCCTGGCTACATGTGGAAGTATCCCTGGACAAGACACTGAACCCCATACTCTTGGTGCTTCAATGGGCTGCCTGCCCAAAAAGAATTTTCCCAAAGGGATTAATTAAGCATCTACTATTATTATTTTAATTATATCCAAGCAACTAAATGCAGATGCTTCTAAGTGTACATACTGTGCATAGAAGAAGAACACACATGCACAAGCAAACCTCACCCTAGACATCACTGTAGGAGTTTACCTAAGCAGAGGTGTGTGGTGACCCTGAGTTCTGGCAGATGGTGTTGTGGGCATTACATCCTATAACTGCAGTATTATTATGCTTCAGATTTTGCAGACATCTTTAAGACATTGTGGTTGCAAAATACTGTAAAATCACATATAATGAATGCATAAAATATCAAGCAACATATTTGAAAATCTGCTTTAAGTATATTCGCTATGGTAAATTTGCAACGTAAGTATTTAAACACAGACTATCCAAATCTCATTAAATGTCAATCAATTAAATCTAAACCATGCTACACAAAGAAACAAATGTACTTTACCTTCTAAAGTAGACGTTTGAATGTATCTGTTTAAGCTGCTTACTGAAGAATGAAGACTCAAGTCAAACTAATGAGCAAGAACCACAGATACCTTTTATTATTAAGTATGATCTATTGTCTCAAATGGCAGGAAGAATGTTTTTCACCCATAATTTTTTGATTTTGTTAAACTTGGTAGAATACAGGTATTGGATTGTTCTTGGTGTTAGTCTCTTTTTTCCAAACAATTCTACTTGTGAGTAAATTTATATGTTAGAATATGTTTTGAGTGTGTGTGTGTGAGAGAGAGAGAAAGAGAGACAGAGGAAGAAAGGTGACTATAATGGCACGATAGGAATACCACAGTATGCTT
The DNA here is from genome assembly GCA_900302695.1 of Helostoma temminkii. NCBI lineage: Eukaryota > Metazoa > Chordata > Actinopteri > Anabantiformes > Helostomatidae > Helostoma > Helostoma temminkii. Next base: position 11,138 of record OMLM01011996.1, read on the forward strand.
TATCACTTACCCAATTACGTGGGATTGAAAAACTAATCTGCAACTCTATTAAAACAAGAGACCCTGCAGCTGAGGGTTAAACAAAAGCAAATTACATTACCCTCTCACACACATGCACACACTTCACATTTCCTATGCACTGTGGCATTCTGTCAACCAGACTTGTTCCTGTTCACCCATATCTCCACTGAGATTTTAGGAGAGCAGCCGTGCATAGAGTGCAAGTCAGCTCTAAGATGATATGGATATGTAGTTGCTCTTTAAAAATCCCCTGTTTCTTTTGAACCTCCCAGTTTCATTAAAATTAGATTTCGATAGAAAGGCACAGCAGTATTTCCCTTTACTCTTGTCTGCTCTGAAAGTAATGGTACATTGATTATCCTGTATACAGAATTTGTGTGTGCCTGAATGTCAGAATGATGTTTCATTTTTAGTGTTTGCAAAAAGAATCAAAATCAGTTTTTATACTTGTGATAGTTACGCAATAAATAATTAAAACTGGATGACATTTAAAAATTTGATTACATAAACGGTACTTTGCACACATTAAACTGAATGTCAAATTTACTGAAAAAAAAAAACATATATTAACATACCGTATTGATAAACATTGCTAATCACACCAATCATGATCACACAAATCATGATTCTGCTGTTCTGTCTGTGGTTTCTATAGACGCCTGACCCTCTTAACATCTCAAAACCTAACATTGCTCAGCTCCATAATTCATGACTTTTCCTAATTTAATGAGAACTGGTTGTAAAAATATTTTGAGTTGATATGTTTCTTAAAGTTGCAACTGACTTTATGATCTGAAAGACACCAGCTATAAATATTGTAAGATAAAACTAAAAAAAATATATGGGTATTTTTACGCAGCACTATACATCCAAAACCAGTGAATCTGAGTTAGTTTTTTGGCAATAAAATGTACACATACTTCTCAGCTGTAGAACAACAATTTCCTTCTTCACTTACTATTTAATGACACTTAATGACCACAAAAGGAATTATGCACTGTAGAATAACACTTTCTCCTGTATTTGTTGTATTTGTCTACATTCTGTATATAATTAGTTGTGTATAAATTGTATTTAAGTCTGCTGTGTAGTAGTTGAAAGAAATCATAATGTCATTAACTGAGTTATAAATGAAAACAGGGCACACCAACAATTGCGCTTGATCAAGATTTCAAACTTTTACAAAGTGTTAAAAAGGACTTAACTTGGTTGAGCTCATTTGATAAAAAACAAGAAGTTCCTTCTGCTTTGGTGTCAGTCTCATGGCCTTTACCTGAGTGACAATACTTTTCTGTCACCTCAGTAACCACCTGTTTGTCTGGGGTCAAAATACAGATTCAGTTTCTTCTCTAATTCACTTCTATCTCAGTCTCCCTCCCTTCATCTACCTCGACTTCAAATCCCAGATGACCTTTTCTGTCTTTTTCTTCTGTCGTTCTCTGTCTTTTTGTCCTTCTCCTGTCCAGCCTTTCTCCGTGACCCTTTGCCCTGTCTTTTGAAAAGTTGTTTGAAGTTCCAACTCTGTACTTCCCTTGTCTTGTTAAAGAGAAGGACTTGGTGTAATTTTCTCTTAATCTCTTCATCCTACCTCTCTAGAAGAGAGCTCACAGTTACCTGCCGATGGAAGGAGAGAGAGAGGGCAGGCGAGTGGATAATACAGAGGACAAGGCTTGTGACTTTCCCAATCAGGCTTCCTTTCTTACCATGTCTTTATCTTTGTTTTTCTGTCCCCATTCTTCTTCTTTAACATGTTTGTTTGCTTGACTTAAAAACTTTGCTTAATCTCAGCTTTTAATGCAAATAAAATTCAATAGATTTGAGAAAGATGAAATTAAATAACAAACAACAACAACAACAACAACAATAACAAAAAAAAAACTAAAAAAATAATCTTTTTCACATCAGATAAGCACCATCACGTTAAGAAAGGAGGGAGAGAGGATAAAGAATGGATGTGATGGACGTCCACTGTACTGGAGTCTGGCCTTTTAGTAATTGTGCCTGCTGCAGAGCAGAGGTCAGAGGTAAATGCCACACATGGATATGTCCTGCTATAATGAGTGGAAGAGGGTACGACACATGCACAAACACTCACACACCTCTGCGTGTACACATAAATATTTTTTACAAGCATTAACGTACAAATGTAGTCAACTGCAAGCACGCAGGCAGTTCATCATATAGGAGTGGGTGGATTATTTTAGAAATGTGCTCCATCACAGACACTAGTTACCTTATCAGGACTGTAATCATTAATTTCCTCCAACATAGGTAATATATTCTGATCTCTGTCAGATTATTTTTTATATATTTGAGGGGGCACAGCAAAATGTCTAATAAGTTTGGGGTGCTGAATTAACTCCAATAAGAGAAACCACACTATTATTAGAAACTGGTATATGAGTAATATGAGTTTCATTCGTTTTTAAATTGATTAAAAATATCTACACACCCTGTTTCCAAAGGTACAAAGAAATCTATTTTCAGCAATTGTACATGTGTTTTCAGACAGATTTAGACTCTAAAGCCTGCAACACACTCAAAAAAGGTGTGAGCATGTTTACCACTGTGTTACATTATTGTTCCTTTAAATTACACAATTTAACCATGTAGGAACTAAGAATAGTAATTTTTGCATTGATGGTACCTTAACACATATGTAAGTCAGGACACTGGCACACCCCCATTCATCACAGATGCATCTTCCACTGATCAGGGTCTGGATGGTCTCTTTTGTCTTTGACACTTAAACCTTACATTGTAAAGTGCCTTGAGATGACTTTTGTTGTAAATTGGCCCATGTGACATGACCTCAGGAGCACAGAACGTTTGTACAAATTAATTGACAAATCTCAGGTTTTTGTTTGTATTTCATTTTAGAAAAAGTACCTTTTCTGGAAATGTGGTTTGTGTTGTTCTCATGGTGCAAAGTGTTTTCTATTATTTATGTGGATCTAATTAAAGCCTCAAGCGGGGAATGTGAAGTGTTGATGGTTGTTGTATGTTTTGTCTGGTATTTCTAGCTGCAGCCACTTTTGTTCATATTTGTCCTTCACCCTTAACTCATCAGCATTAAACCTGTGACTTGCTCTTTCCTCCTTTTACTTACTCTTAGAAAATAAGTTATTGTATACAGACACAGATTCACCCTCTATACATTTGAGGAAAGATCAGAAATCAGTGATATGTTGATTAGTGAATTGTACACAGTCAACTCATGTGACCAAAAAGGTTCACAACAACTTTTTATAGGAAAGTTAATTTAGTAGAATTATGTATTCACTATATAAAGTGTGTATTATGTTTTCAGATACTTCACTATTCTTTGGATTACTTCCTATCAATTCCCATAGAGAGACAGCATATGCAGGCAGATTCTGATTCTGATTCCCCTAGCAAGCAATTCAGTTTTCATGTCCAGATTTCAGATTATACTTAATAATATGCAACAGTAGCAATGTTAACTATCAGTCCACATTTATGTTGTTTTTCTTTTTTCACTCACAATATCAAAGCTGGTTTCTGACAACTCCCTTCTGATTATGCTCTGTGCTTTTTATTTTGACATAAAGATTAACCTCATTCAAGGTTTATTGTGTTATTCTTTATTGCTTTTTAGAAGTTGATATCATCTTGTTGTAAGTACATGCTTTATGCTTTATAGGCCTGGAGGAACGATAATTTAGTCCACTGTATATTTGTGCATATTGTGGAATCACAAGCTTCTTGAATCTTGAAATTAAAGGTTAGAGCGACCCAGGAGGAAAACACAATTTCCAACTGACGGTTCCCCATTCCCTCCAGCTCAAAGTCTGCTTCGAAAACATACAGAACTCCAAATTGCTCCTAAATTGTGTTCCTTACTTGTAAGTAGCTTTGGATAAAATCATCTGCTTTTGCATTTTAGGGGAATACAGGTTAGAAAATCATACACACACACACACATATTGTTTTTGTCACTACTTTAAATATTATGCATGTACAAGAATATTATGCTTAGGGGTTGCTGGCAGCAAAATAAGCACTGCCCAACTCTGTGCTGGATTTGACAGACCCTTTGTGATACACAATGTGATGCACATTGTTTATGCAGCAAGATTCCTTCATGTCAGTCTTATTCTGATAGAATCAGAGAGATCTGTCATAGAGAAATACCATAACTCATGAACCCATGAGTCATGAATAGCATGTATTGACACCTCTACTGTACTTTATATGTGTGTGCTCAGCGATGTTTCCCCACACATACAGTTTGCTTGGGCCAACTGCCCAAATAAACCCAAGCAATTGTCCTATAATTAACTAATTATAGGCCAGTTTCTTTTCGCTCTATTGCTCCTGTATCTGTTTGTTCTTCTGTTGCAAGTTTACTGACTAGTTAATAATATTAGATCTGCATTATATCGGCAAACAAACTTCAAGAGCATAATAATATATTTCCAATATTCTCAGTAATTACAATAGTTACAATGAAATAGAGGTAAGTCAATCAGCCACAGTTCATAAAGCACAAGTATTTATATACATGGATACTATAATATCACAGGGTCTGATTAGAACAGCAATTGTTGTCTAACCATAATATTTTACTTTTGTAATAATTGTGTAGCACCAAGTGTTCTCCTACCCACAGAGCCCAAAACTCTGTTGTCAGACACGAAACGACCGCTATTAAATGAAGGTCAACTGAAATGGAGGAATGTAGTCAGGCACAAAATGGCTACCCTTGAAGTGTAGAGGACTGAGCTGTAGATAGATCTCCTCCCAGGAGTTGAGGAGGGAAAATGGTTTTCTTTACTCCCAGAAATGTTTCTTGAAGAAGTTATGTGAGACATAAATCATTTTCATGTAAACACATAAACCAGCAGCAAGGTAAGTACAACTCCAATCTCAAAAAAGTTGGGATGCTGTGTAAAATGTGCCTGAAAACAGAATACATTGATTTGCATGTATTATAAAGTTTTATTCTCAGCAGAACATAGAAAACATATAAAATGTTTATTTGTGTTAAGGTAATTTTAGAAAAAAAAGTCAATTTGAAATTGATGGATGATTAGTATCCCCTTCTTTTTTTTAACAACAGTATGTAAAAATCTGGGAACTATATCTTGTCTGATATAGAATTCAGACTGTTCAACAGTCCTGGGTCTTGTTTGTTGTATTTTGCATTTTAAAGATATTTTAAATAAGCTAAATGAGAGAAACCAGCTTTTCAGCCTTGTCCCTTGTGCAGATTTCTCTAGATTTTCTGAATATTTTGATGGTATTATGTACTGTAGAAGATGATACTGTATATTCAAAGTTATTGCAATTTTATGTTGAGGAACCTTGTTCTGAAATTGTTCAACAGTTGTCATATACAGCTTTTCACAGATTGGTGAACCTCTGCCCATCTTAACATATGAAAGAGTCTAACTGTCATGGTCTCTGGTTCTGCCTGTCTGTCTACCTGTCTGTTTTTTGTCATCTCTTTCCATATATGGTCATTTCCTGCTACTCTCCCTCCCTGCTTCACTCTTACCAGCAATCCTCCGGAAAATTTGCCAGCCACCCTCGGAAACCTATCTGCTTGACTTGCTAAACAGTTTTTCTGGATATTGGACTAGAGACTGTTGAATCTTGGGTTTGTTTGCTGATTTTTGGAACTAGATGTAGACCAGATTTCAATCAGATTTTTTGCATATCAAGATGTTATAAAGATTATTTAAGTCTGGACAGCAAAAAAAACCAAAAAAACATGATCTTTCTTTACATGACTAGAGGCAACACAACATCAAACATCAAAGAGCGCGAAACATGTCTATATACACTCTTCTTTGTCGCTAACTTTTTCTTGGAGGTGTTCTGCACCACAGTTTTAGCTCAGTTTATCTTGTATTTGTACCATACATGTGTATGTGTATGTCGTTAGCAAAGCAACCCATGCAAACTTAGTTGGATAGGCTAGTTATTCATGACTCATAGGCTATGTTGAGCACTAGTAATTAACAAGACAATGCTAAAACATATACTGCATCTCTGACAAAAGCATGGCTTCAAAGCAGAAGAGTGCGGGTGCAGAACTGGCCTGCCTGCAGTCCAGACCTTTCACAGATTGAAAATACTTGGCAGCTATAGAAATGCAAAATATGACAAAGAAGACCCAGGACTTTTGAACAGCTAATGTCATCTGATGTAGGCAAAATGGGACAACATTCCTCTCCCAAAACTCCAGCAACTCTTCCCAGTTTCCAGACGTTGGATGATGACTGTTGTTAAAAGAAGAGGGGCTGCTACACTGTGGTGGACATGGGATATGTGTTTCTACCATCTATTTCAAAATTATCACATTTTTTTTAAAGTGGTACATCTATAAACTCTTGTGAATAAAAAAATAGTTTATGAGATCTGCACAGCATTGCATTCTGTTTTATATAGTTTGTACACAGCATTCCAGCTTTTTTGGAACTGTGGCTGTAAATAAATAATAGACTTGCGTGAGATCACCTTTAAGGCCACTTGATTCAAGTTTGGCAAAGAGATTGTGGTTAAAAGAAACATTACTGATAATAGGAAATGGCCACAAGAGGTCTTAGTGAGCTAAAGTAAATATTTTAAATATAAGCAAAAAAAAAACAAAAAAAACTCTCTGTATAAATGGATTCTGAATTTAAAGTTTGGAAAGGCAGAAATGCCCATACATAGGTCTCACAAAGGCGCATATGAGAATAGCTTTAAGCAAACAAGCTTTGCTGAGACTGAAACTAGGGAGGGTTGAAAGAAGTCCTTTCATGCATAACTCATCAAACCAGCACTGCTGTTCTCTTATCATTACCCAGCAACCTAATGTTATGTGATATCATTCATAATGCAAAAAGAGCAAAGAGAAGACAGTAGGCTTTACTTGATTAATATGTATGCATTTTATAAACCTTGAAAGATGCTGAGATACTGTTGGTCAAAACCCTACTTGAAACATGAAATATGCATATTAATACAGATGTATTTGTGCAATATTTGCAACACGTTATAGTTGCATTCATATTGCACATTCCCTGGATTTGGGCTTGTGTTTCAAAGTGTGTGTGTTTATTTTGTGTATATTCTCTAATCATGGGTGTGTGCAGTTTGTCCCTGCTGTTTTGTAATTAAGGCAGAAGTCAAGTCTGTTTCCCCTTACTTTGCAGTTCTGGAGGTTAATTGTAAGAGCCATGCAGCCCCTAGCAAGCTTTCTTTCCTTCTAGTACTAGTGCGCAACTACAAAGAAGATTGTGAGTAGTAAACTGTAGGATGTGAAGATGCAGAAATAACAACACCATTACCCTTACAGCACATGAAGAGAACATGCTGACTCATGGACACTGTTAAGCCTCTATGCAAATATTAGTGAGAGCAAACACATGCTAATGGTGAAACGTGATGCCTAGGTATATGATTAATATTGGGATTTTGTGCATGAGTGTGTGTAGTTTTGTGTATTAGGAGACTGGGTTGCAGTGTGGGTCTTTCCCTGAGGTTGACAGGACACTGAACGTACATGCTCAATGCCTGTGGAGCGAGTCTGAGCTGTGGAACTGACAGACAGCCGCTAACTTTCTCGCCACACAATCCTGTGATTGACGTCTCCATGGTGAGAAAGTGGGTGACAAGGGGACCAGATATTACTGTGGAGGTCAGGGTTGAGCGGAGTGAGCAATCATTTCAATCTGTGTGTGTGGGAGGGGGAAGGGTGGGCGCGATTTGTGTGCCCATATCTACCTTCCCATTGCAATTTCCTCCATGTGATGATATCAATTTAGCCAAAGCATAGCACTTGCTTTTGAACTGTAGAGTTATCATTTGATGCCATTTGATACCAATACATTTTTCTCATAAAATAAACCTTTCCACCTATGAACAGAAGGGCAGATAGATAGCTAGACTACCTAAGTAGATAGATAGATAGATAGATAGATAGATAGATTTATCCATTCTTCGAACGATCACACAACCTATCTAAGTGGTTTTATTGTGACATAATTTGTACTGATACTGTGACCCCAACTTAAATCATTTAAGTTATTTCTTTAGAGGTCTTACAAAAAGTTCAAGGATTATCAGAATTGTTTTCAAAAATGAGATGGAATAAGAGACAAAAGCTATTAAAATCCAGGTGTATAGTGATGTATAGTAAAAGTCCTAAATAAACGAGCTGGAACAATTTAAGCTCATTAACTGAACAGACAAATCTGTTGCTTATCTCATTATTTGTCTTCTGTTCCTGTGCTGGTGTTTACTTATAAAAACATCTAAAGCAATTAAAGATCCCACTCTTGACAGAAATATCATCCACTCTTTTTTATACTAATCTTTTGACTTTGACTTTGCTCTAGTGGTACATCAACGCCACAACACTGCTGTCTTAACGTGTCTCCTTAATCTAGTAAAATGTTGCCGTTTTCCTTTTTCCTGAATCTTTAACAGGAAATTTCATTCATAATATATTTTACTCTTTAATTAGCAAGGTTTTGACAGTAAATATTGCAGACACACACATTGCTACAGATTACATTACTTCACTTAAGATGCCATCCCAAAAGTATTGTTTTGATTTGTATTGGAGCTGAACATAAAAGTGAATGGCTTGTTGAGGGAGAAAGAAAAGCTGAAAAGGCCTCTGTGGAAAACAGGCTCAAATTCAGCATTGCTGTAATTACCCTTTAACGCTTTTAACTGTCTCTTCTAATTGGACTTTCATATGAGCCCACCTTGGTCTTTTCCCTTGGACTCCGGTTAGCGCATGTCAGACGTGTCATCAATGTGAGTATGTGTGTGTATGAAGGGAGTAGGTGGAAATGTGTATATTGTCTGGTGGTTTGAGCAAAGCTCTTCGCTGTCAGCTCATTTGTCTTTATCATGCACAATCAGAACGGCCCCACAAGGAAAGAGCCATTACAGTCTAGTTATTGCCAACTCTGCTTTCACAGCCTAACAAATGCACATTTGCACAGACACACATTGGTGTGTGCTCTGCATGTTTAACTTTATGACACAGGTAGCCACACTACTCATGAGGACAGCTTTTCAGACACGCACTAAAATATATGCAGACAGCCAAACATGCGCACAATCATATCTTCACTCACTTAAAAACCTCATTATGTACAGAAATTCACAAAAAGTTCAAAAGCACTGCCACACAAGTCTAGTTTATTTTCAGCAGGAGACAGACAGTCAGCATGATAAAGCTGATTCATAATTTATCAGGACTAATAGCTACCTGCCTATGCCACTAGCTGTTATCTGCTACAAATTATGGGCTCCGGAAACCACATGTTTTGACTGAGTGTATATGTGGAGTGACGTGCTGAAAAGGCATGTATTGAAAATGAGTATCAGATTTCCATTGTGCTTTTAGCACATATACTGTATTCTACATGCCTGTGGGCCGTGGATTATGTCTGTGTGTCGATCAGAAAGTGAGATAGTGACAAGATCACTTAGCTAAGAGTATAGTTATTTTCAGCTGATGTGTTCAGCTGTCTTTGTCTTGGAAGACAGGTTTCTTTTCTTCACTGGTGCATATGGGTGATCACAGATGTCTTTCAACTCTGTTTTTCGGTAGAGTGTGCAGGGGCAAGAAAAAGTAAATTAACTGATTGCAAATTTCTGGTTTTCTGCATAAATTAGTCACGTATTGTGATCTTTATCAAAGTCACATATAAACAAGCACAAAATGTCTAAGATTATGAAACACAGTCATTATTCTTCGTGACTAAACACACCCATCAAACGTACAAAGTAATGGTGGAAAAATTAAGTGAAACTGTTAATAACTGCATGAATCACCTTTGGCAGCTTTAGACCATAACCTTAAGCAAGTGCCTCCTGTAGGAGTGGATTAGACCTGCACAACATTCAGGGAGAACTTTGCACCATTTGTTTTTACAGAATTTCATCAATTCAGCCATATTCTTAGGACATCTGGTGGGAACATCTTTTTTGAAGTCATTCCACAGTATCTCAGTTGGGTGGAGGTCCAGGGTCTAACTGGGCAACTCCAAAAGGCCATTGACCTGCTGCATCACCCAACTTCAACTGAGCTTCATCCAGCAAACAGCCACCTTGTCCTCTAGAATACCTTGATAAACTTGTTAATTCATTTTCTCCTGACACAACAAACGAGTCTCAAATCATGATGCTCCCTCTACCATACTTCACTTTTCAGCTAATGCTTTCACTTTGGTTTGAGCAGTGTTCATTTTTACAGGAATTTATTTTGGTTTAGTCATAAGTCATGTCCCGAAAACTTTACGTAGTTTCAGTCAAGTTTTAGTCAATTGTTTAAACTTAGATTCAGTTGAGATCTAGTCAGTGGAACTCGGTTTTAATTTTATTCATGTTTTACTCAGTGTTTTAGTCTTACCTGTCTTACATGATGATGATATGATGATGATGATGATGTAAGGCTTTAGTAATTTGTAATGGGTAATGAAATTATTCAAACTGAATATGCAGGTATGGAAAGGGGTAAAATGTGTAAATGTGGGTTCTAGAGGGTGAAATACAAATGAGAATGAAAACAAAACAAATTTAAAGGAAAATTTTTTACCTTATTTTCATAATCGACAATGCAGCTGACTGACAGCAATTGGATATGTGGACAGATACTTTTGCAGACTGGGACGGTATCATCAGACCAATCATTCTGCATTTCCTACTTATGGTATAAACAGCCACAGCCCTGTCAAGTTTTAAAGTGAGTGTTTACACCGATCAGGAACAACTGTAACACAAAGTGGTGGTTTGATCTTGTGGTTTGATCGATGCTTTGATCGTCAGGTGTTGTTTTTTTCCAGTGGTACCAGCAGCAGAGTGAGAGGACACTAAAGTAGTGAGAAATATATAAGACAATTCACAAAATTATTTTAATATTTTGATCTTTTTGATGACTTCTATTCTGGGTGGCATTAAGGTTAGGAAGGGTTTGTTTTATCATTGCTAAAGAGCTTTATGTGCTAAACCTTTGATCCTTTTTCACTATGGTACATCCACTTCTTTAAGTGTCTTTATCTATTCATGAACTTCATGGATTTCTGATCTACTCCATATGCCTGGTGAGGAAATACAGTGACGTGAACTTTGAAGCCCTTAATCAAAAGTTCACACAAAGTCTGTTCCAACACACTAATATAATTCAAATAGTCTGACATTGCCCATCACCTCATCATGTGGAGGAGGGCCTAGTAGAGACACACTCATCCTGTTGCAGTCATTGTAAAAGTCATTTTATGGTTTACAACTCATTAACTGCAGTGATTATAATAAAACTTAATGACATGAAGTAAACCACTGAAATGTGTAAAAATGTGTGTTCATCTGGTGTTTAGAAGTGTAAAATCTCTGGATTTTATAGTAGGCTGATAGTACTACATGGTTATATTGGAATTCAGGGATGCCTTTGTCAATTTTTAACATAGGCAAAGGTGTAATCGCTCCCAACAGGTTTTGCCCAGTTGCAAAAATTCTTGGGTAGACATAGATTAACAAGGAGTGCAAGCCACTGAAGGTTAGTGAGACCAAGGAAGTTGTTTAAATTGGCATTGAATATTCTCTTTCTTACACATACATTTTCACTGCTGGACTTTCTCTCAAAACTCAAAAAAAAAAAGTCAAGTGGGAAAAGTAATTTAATTTATGTTATACATTATCAAGACCAAAAGTGAAAGTAATTAAATGAAGAACTGGGACAAACTTTTCCCCAAATCATTTTTAAGTCAACTTCAATGTGCTTTCACTGTCAAGTTAGATCCACATGTGACAACCAGGGAACGTTATGTGTGTGTTTTTAAAAACAGATTAATAAGAAAAAAAAAAAAACTCACCCCAGTTTGTTCTTTTACCAGCTACATCAAAACATCCCACATGTTCATGTCCTTCAAATATGTGAATGTTTCTGCCACATAGAGATAGAGCAGCCACTTTACTTTGAACTTTCAAATTACGCTTGCTTTGGTGTCTGTAGGAACATTCAGTGCCTTTGCTGTGTTCATTTTCCTTGTTCGTGAAAAGCAATGATCTCTTCTCTTAATTTCAACAATTCTTTTGACTTTATGTTTTGACTTTTCACTGATATGCAATCAAATATGACACTCGACAAACCCCTAGCCAGCTTAGGTATTTGATGTGTTCTATCTCAGGCACACCTGGTGCCACTAATCAAACCCTTGATTAGTTGCATCAGGATGGCTTGAGACAGTACCTGATTTGCAAATTTGTGATCTTATGAGGATTGTATTCTAGGGAGCTGAATAAATTTGAGACTGCAATAGTCATTAAAGGTTACATTTTGTGTTGAATTTAGAGGAATTCGTTGTAACATTACTTGCAAAGTTGTGTTGAGCAATTTAAATTGCTCTTGTCTGATCTGTTCTTTGTGAACAACTGAAAGTTTATAACTTCTGCTAATACAACAAATTTGCAATGGGGCTTGTATAAGTTTGAGTGCAGCTGTATGTTGCACTCAAACTTATACAACTTTGGACTTCCCTGATTTATAATTTAAAGCAACATGTCAAGTTCTTTTTCTGCCTACAGATCTCGTCTCTTCTGAAAGCTAGTTTTAAAAATTCATTATGATAGGGATACACACTGAGCCAATGATAATGACACCTGTAACCTTGGCATGACTTTACATCGATATGTCACAACACAAGACATTTGAGGCTATTTGCACAAGCAAACAAACAAGCAGAAAACAAATAAGCTTACGCACACATGACTTTCTGTTTTAGTCACTGGATATCAATGCCCCTGACAATTCCTCAACTGTCAGTTGCTTGCTAGATTTTAGCCTGCTGCACTGGGGAACTTTGCCAATCTGCTGTTGGCACTGCTGGCATCTCTGATCAACAGAGTAGAGGTAGTGATAAGAGGTGGAGGAGACAGAGGCACAGAGGTGTGAAAGTGACTCAGACTCTATAAATTATTTGTGTTTGCATGTCATGTTAAAAGAATCTGTTTGATTTAGTGCATGTATTACTATATATGTGTGCAAAATCTTGTGTTTGTGCTTGTGTATGTCCCTGTGCTTGCAGGCATAACTTGTGATTGATGCATAATAATGCAATCAAAGACTGTCAATCTTCCACCTGCTAGATGACTGTTCTGTCATAATGGTTGTTAATTCTGACTGTGTGACAGCCTTTATTGTCTATTTGCCTTGTTGTGGTTGCATACTAATGATGTTTAGAATGTGAATGGTGAGTTTAGGTCAGTCCTTCCCACCAACAAAAGGCATAATTTCAAACTTAAGAGGGGAGTTTGTAGGCAAATATGGGGATGCACCAAAGAAAAAAAAAACACAGAGCAGACACCTAAGCATGGCAATACGTGCAGCAGAAACACATACACACACACTAATTGTTGCTTGTGCTTGGGACACCTGTTCATTATTTCGCTCAGTGGGGAACTTTCCCTGCCACATGTCATCTTGTTACACCTACGTATGTTCCATGCATCATAAGTCTTAAGTTGCATTTTACACACCCACTAACAATATTGGAATAGCAGTGCCAGTCGCTATAAAGTGAAAATATTTTGGTGTAAGATCAAAGGATGACTTAGAAGATATGCTGGTATCCTGGTATTTATATCTGGATATATTACAGCATGCAACATGGCACCATTTGTATCACATCACCCAAATTTTAAGTGAGAAAAAGAGAAAGAGTAGTAAGTAAATAGCTCTAAATAACTAGTCCTGGTTTAAGCCTGGGCCTTTACCTGTGAAGACTACATTTGTTTTACAAATAATAATCAACACAGACATCTCATAGCTGTCATAGCTGTGAGAAAAGCAAGGCATTGTGAATCTTAGAAAAAAGAAAAAATCAAACAGAAGCACTGCACAGACATTAAGCATAGCCAATACAGGAGTTGGGATGTCCTTAAAAAGAAAGAAATCACGGGTGTACTGAGCAAGTACAATAGAAAGGAATAAACAACGTTGATTAAAATCAAGTGTTGTGAGATCTGTAAAGAAAAACTCCAAACAGTCAGCAACATCGTGAACAACATCTTCCATGGAGCAAAGGTGAAGGTATCACAATCCACCATTCAAAGACTTTGTGAGCAGAAATCAAAGGGATGATACAAATGCCCTATTAGCACAAAGAATCTAAAAGCCATGTTGCAATTGGAAGTATGACATGAATAAAAGTTCTCAAAAGATTTACCCCTATCATCATGCTGGAAAGGTAAAACAAGGTGGAAGAAATCATCTGCTCACGATTCAAACCACACAACCGCATCTGTGAACCACACTGGAGGTAGAGCCATGTGACTCACATGGCTGTTTCTGGATAGAATGTTTTATTGATGATTGCAACATAATGAATTCATAAATGTACATTTTGGATTTACACAAACCCTGAACAATAGCCCCATATCATTATCCCTCCATGTGTGGCCAAATACATTTGTCCATATAGTGCATATGTAAATACTAGGAAATGAAAGCTCACACATGTCCTCAGACATATCCTTTAAGTTTCAAGGTTAAACTTCCACAAATGCTGTCATACCCTTTGTAGGTGGTAGCTGTGGACAATATGTGCTATAGAGTTATATAAATAAAATTGAATTAAAAATGAAACTGAGGTTTTCTAATGTTTAGTATCATGTTCCAAATACGCCCAATGTATTGTAAAAAGTACAAATGAAATCGAAATAGCAAATGATTACGGAAGACAGAAACATACATTAAAACAGACAATAAATAAGCAGACACACACACAAAGAAAAAATTCAAAGAGGCATGTTGGACATGAAATAACCATAATCTTCTCTGCATCATAAAATGACCCCCTTCTCAATCTCCTCCTCCTATGTATGCTTCTAATAATGGACCATGTTTATGGATCATGTTTAATTCATCATGGTGCAATTAAACATTTTTTGCAGCAATAAGAGAAATAATCATGGATTTTGTGAAAACATAAAAAAACATTTCTGAATGTGGAATGCTATGGGAAAAATAAAGATTGGATGTAAATCATCAAAATGTCTATGTATTTGCTTCACCTTGAAAGTTGAACAATCAGATATTTGATTTGGACTCTGAAGGAAGATTTAATCCCTGGAACGGTGAAAAGGTTTTCTCCCAAGTTGTATTTATGCAATTTTGCCTTCTAGTGCAATACTATACAAATGTATCACTGCAATTTCAACACCCAGGCCAGGATTAGTGTGTGTTGGTATCAGCTTGTGAGCATTTATGTGTTGGTTGTGTGTGTTTGCCTGTTCATGTGTGTTGGTTTTGGAAATCGGTCCGCTCTGGTTGTGAGTGTGAGTAAGGCAGCAAATACCTCAAAGCCACTGTCAACCCAAAGTGTGAGAGGGTGCTTTAGAAATGGATGGAGACCTGAAATTCCTTCTTTGTGTACACCTCCTAAAGGCAGACGATACTCACACATGCAAGCTTAAGAAGTGTGCATTTCTGCTTTCATGTAATTTCTTAAGAGTGCCAGGCGTATAGGGGAATGACATGACATGACATGAAATAAAGGCCAAGACATGCTGTAAATGAATGCAGAATGACATAAGGAAAAGAAAAACAGCACAGAGAAAGAAAAAAAGATCAAAGAATGTAGGGAAAGATTTGCCCGATAGGCCGAGCAGGATGGCTTGTGTCAGTGATGTTTCTAAAGACAGTTTTTAGTGAAAATGAAAATGCAGAATGGTGATTGAATGTCAGTGCTATAATCATCACAGTATGGGGGAAAAAAGTGATTTAGTTAAATGACAACTGTGGTTTTTGACACTGTTTTACTGCCACTGCAATTTTTTAAATTCTACATTGGCTTTGGTTAATTAGCTTGTTAAGACTGTTGGTATGTCTGTCTTGAAACAATGGGACATCAATATCCTTTTCCATTTCGTTACTTGCCTTTCCTCTGCCTTTCTGCTGCCTTCTCTCACTTTGTATAAAAGCTGCCAGGACTTGGTGCTTGGTTAAAGGGTGGACACAGTTCACAGACCTTGGGCCATCTGTTCCCCCTGATTAAAGGGGAGTGTAAATATCTCTCTGGCCAAATATTGATATCAGTTCAATGAAAGGTGCCATCTTGTTGCTCATCTGGGCCAAAACTGTGTGTATGTGTGCCTTTCAGTAAGTGAGTGAGTGTTTGTAGCTATAAGACTACACACGCTCACGGTCTCATGGGCAATGACAGCGCAGACTCATTTCATCTCCTCCACCCCTTCTCTCTTGAGTCTGCATTTTCATAACTCACATGACTGTGTATGTGTATTTCTGTCTGCCTGTGTGACAATGTGTGTGTTTATGCATAAAACATGTTGATGTGTCTGATTTTGCAGTTCCAAAATGACTAGGTGGCCAGACTGTTATCAGATGCAGTCGGTCCCTGCCTCAGTCGGATAAATAAGAGGCAATGAAGAAGCCAAAACTAAATTCTCTGGTGGCCTCACAGCACTGGATTCAGCTTAAGCATCATGCCAGCCAACATATCTAAAGCATAATGAGTTAGAATCCGCTGGAGTATAGGGATAAATCTAAACACTCAATGTAACCTATCGGCATGTGTATATTTGTGTGTGTGTGCTCTTAAGCGAGGTTCCTCTTCCTGGAGCACTTGGGCTCATCTAAATGCAGCTCATTGGCATAAGAGGATTTGACTTTTTCGTTGTCGTGGTAATGAGCTGTGATAAACACCAGCGGATAAGTTGCTGTAACACACAAACTCTCAAAAAAAAAGGAAGGGAAATGCGTCTCTAGATAGAACTCCCAATGGTCCTGAATGTACAGTACAGCATTGCATGTGTAGTTCCTAAATCTCACATGCATCTGTAGCATGTGAATTAAGGTGTTTTATATTTCACCAATTATCCATCCATTGTTTTTGTTCTATGTTATCTTTTTGTATTATGTTCATGGTATATGTGATTTTTATTTTGAGGGAATTCTTATTTTCTGAACTTATTTTCTTTGTGACCTCTGACCTTTTAGCGATGTAATTTCCGGTTAAGTCGCGCTACTTTCCTCAGTCGGCTTGAAGCCTCGCTGAGGTAAGGTGAACTTATGCGGGTGCTCCTGTAGATATGTTAAAACATGTTAATGATAAATGATAGTTCTAAACTTGTATTTTGACGGTAACAAATGATTTTATTCTTGTCTAAGCGTCAGTATTTATTTATATGTATTTTTGTAGGACTGTACAGCACTAG
>OMLM01011996.1:28592-48505 GCA_900302695.1 Helostoma temminkii
TGCAGATTTGATATAATAAACCAGTTGGCAAGGCAGCAGTCGTCCTGTTCTACCTAACAAAGAGACACAACGCAGATGATCTTTTCGGCCCAGAGACTAAGAGTCAGGAGAGGCCGGCTACACATCTAAAGCAGTAAACATAAATTACAAATCACAAAAATAGCAATTTAGTTAGTTAGCTTTGCATATTTAATTTTTTGGCTTACTGTGGCGTTTCTCACCAGGCAATAACGTTCACTTTTTGATCTCAGCTGCATGATTGTTATATCCTGTAGCATCAAAGACAAGATAAATAATTTTATTAAAACAGTATTTCCTCTTCTGTTAAAATGCAGCATTGGAGATTCCATGTACATGTCAGTTGTGATTATCTGTGCCATGTATTACCAAAAATTGTAATCATATTCATGACAGGTTTCTTCATTTATTGAGCTATTAAAAAAATAGCTGTGTAAAATCAATTGATTTGCGAGTAAGGCCACAAATAAGGGTCCTCCTTTGAAGAGTTTTAGATCTGGAGCCATCTGCTCCTTCATGTTGAGTTTTGTAGTTTCAGCTACAAGAACATACCCAGTGTTTACTGTACCATGACACTTGTTATCAGATTACACATATAAATCCTTTATAAATGGGTGTAGCCATAAACAAATATGTAAGAAATGGTAATTTATCCAAAAGTACTTTCTGCATAGTTAATTATTAAGCTTAGGCTACATAAACCCTAAACTAAATTGCAACTGTATCTTCAACTGGTGAGTAATAAAGAGGCGATTCAAAGAATAACTGCCAACTTTTCTCAGGACCTACACAATTATATCTGAAAATTATTAAATACTTAAACTGACAATGGTTGTTTTGACCAGTTGTTTGAGTTCATGACTTATAGTGTAATTTTTTCTTAGTATTTCAGCAGTACATTCTCTGTATATACCAAGTATTACATGTAGTACTTACCCATTATGTTATTATTAATTTCCATATATTTACCACTTAAATGCTTAGTAATTAGGGTACTGTAAAAGTAAGGGGTTACCAAAATATCTTCTGACAAATGTAAATTATCTTAATGGTACTTTTAGTCAAGCTCAACCGAACCACACAAATTCTACCAATCTTAATGATGTTTCTTATCTCGTTGTGTGTGTGTGCATGTGTGCGGTAATGATGTGCCTTTATCTCCTCTCTCCACAGTCCATTAATCCTGAGTGTGGGACAAGCAGTCATTACATATTTAACCCAGGTCACTTGCTGTGGGTGGCAGATAGGTGCTGTCATGACTTTGTGTGCATGTGAGAGTGTTTCTGAGACAATGTCCATGAGCACATGACTGTATTTATACACATCAACAGGACTGCAGACATTCACCCCTGCATTTACACATACTGTACTTGTTTTTAACTCCCCGCAACTCTGAACAACTTTGTTTCTGTAATTCCTCAGATCACCTGAGTGTGTGTGTGTGTGTATATGTAAAACCTGACGTTAAGATAAAACCCTTAGGTCAAGTGTTTCTAATATTATCCCTCTCATAGTAGCTGCTTGATATATTTTAGCCTCAGAGGACAGGTGAAGCTGAAGGAGGGGGATTATGTATTAGGGACTTTACCAACCCTCAGTACCATCCATGTTTTCAAAGTGAGCGGTTAGACTAAGAATTACTCTTTATGTTATAACTCATATCTTTGCATGTGTGTTGTTGTGAGTATGGAGGCTACATTAACCAGCTACCAAGGGAAATAAATACCTAATATGGAGGGTCAGATTAACTGCCAGAAAACATGTAAGACACTAATAAACACACACACAAACAACATGATTGTGTCTACACATTAACAATCATAAAATGTGTACTGAGATGGACATAGCAGTCTCTCAGCCTTCACTGTGCTGGTTCTCTCTGAGTGTGTCCTTCTGAATCCCCACTTGTAATGTTTTACTCCCTCTGGCATAGTATCTGCCGACACACCAACTAATGAATAAGCACACATAGACACATACAGAAACAACCTTCTTCCTGTCCCCAAATAGGCTCAAAGTCAGTGAGTCATCATTGCATTTAGGGGTACCTAAGGCTAGCCTGGGGTTAGCATAAAGCTAACTCAGCCAAGAAGTGATAGTAATTACAGCATTATTTTGCTCTCCTTTTTGGTGCCTGTGTCATAAATGAAGGCAGTGACCCTGCGTCTGTCACATCAAATTTAGAGTATATAGGTAGAAAAACTGCCCAGGGCCACAACGCCTCTGGTAATTCCAGATCCGACTGATAACCACACTCCTGGCTTGTCTGTGGTGCTACAATGTGCGAGTACACTACATGATTGATTGTTTGAACAAGTGCTCATACGTCCAAGTACATTTTTAACATGTGGGTATTTTTAGCAGCTATTTGCAGCTAACAGACATGTTGGATGCTGGTCAGTCCATCACAGTGATTCAGACTGAGATACATCCACAAGTATTGGAAGGATTGCAATGAAATTTGGCACATACATTCATGGTGAGTCCCGAGAGCTACTAGATTGAAAGCTTGAGAAATATAAAATTTAAATACAATTTTTTTTGCTTAGCCAGCAAAACAAAACACCTTGAAATCCCATTTTCTGTGTCACTCTGAGGAACCAATATAAAACAAATTGTTTACATGTGGGTTTGATTAATGTCAGTTTTACATTCTCATGAAGAGAAATGAGAAACCGATGTTTTTGCGTTTTAACTGAAGATACAAATTAACCAGAAGATGACTTAATTTCAGTCAATATGTTTAGGAAGGTAAAATGTAAACAGAGGTGGGATTTCTGATGACGTTGCACTGCATTCCAAAAGGGTAAAGAAAAGGCAATGGCTATCCAGACAGACATAGCCCTAAGCAAAAGTCTAAAACAGATCATTTCTCTCTCTCTCTCTCTCTCTGTATGTGTGTGTAGTTACATACGTTATGGCTTCCAGGCAGTTTCCCCTTGAGTAGACGTCTCTTTATAAACCAACTGTACTGTCAAAGCAATTCAGTCTTTCTGGAAGTGACAACCGGTTTGTCCCAGTAGCCTGATGCGTCCCTGGTGTTTAACAGGACTCTGAGGCTTTATAGTCTTTTTCTCCTCCTCTCTGACCCAATTTGGCTCCTTTGTGATTGTCATGGTAACCAAACAAGCATGCACTGTCCAGGGGATCAGCAATGACACCTCAGTGTTGAGCTTCTGCACCAAACATCAGCAGCTGTATCAAACAGCGACATATGGTGGATACGGATATCTTTGGATATCTTATATTTAAAAATAGCAGCTCCTCTGCATAATACTGTCTCGTGACATGTCATATCTAAGCTTGTATATTACGAAAACAGAAGCTGTATGAAACCATGATCTTACAGGAAATCAAATATGTCAAAATATAATGTATAGTAAATGGACACAGACCGAGTAATAAGAATTGGACAGAACTGCTGTTAATGGACAATGTCCAGAGCTACAGTCATGAAAACTGGTGTAAACAACTTTCATTGGTTTCAGTGAAAGCTTTTTTCTATCATGTAGGCACAATTTAAAGTCATGAAATGAGAATTCTTTATATGATTATCTTTCCCTTCTATGTCTAGTCCCCTACAAGACAAACTCTTATTTAAGAATAGAATCTAGAATTGTTCTAGTTCTAGTTTCTCAGGTTCTGGAGTGTTGGGTGACAGCCAGTTATAGCAGCTCATCTCTTTGTGTGTTGTTTTAGTTTTGTTAACTTTTATTAGCTCATCCTCCTACAGCTCATTCTGTGTGCTCTTGTGAGGCGATGGACAGAAGATCTCTCTGATCTCCTCCATATGTGTGGGGACATTTATTGACTTTGTCTGGAGGTACACGTTACCATGGACACATCATTGTTTTTATACATTGAAACAGCTATCATGCTGTTAACTGGAAGCTATTAGGCCTGCAAAGGGACTGAACCCTGGAGAGAGACCTGAAATCCACCAGAAATATTTCCAGCAGATCTGAAATCCACCAGGAGCTGAGGAGGCTGAGGTGCAGAGCTAGAGAGAAGTGCTGAGAAACCTAGCTGACATAATGTCTGTCCAGTAAAATGGACAAGTCAGCTGCACTGATCAATGACCAGATTGGGACATGAAGGTACTCAGTCTTGATTCATTGCTACCTGATGGTCTTCAGATGAATTGGATGAACAGGCAAACAAGACCCTGCTGGCACTGGACTTCTCAGTCTCCATCTCTCCCAGCAAACTCAGGTGACCTGAGGATAATTGCAGACTGACCTGCCTCATCCCTTATCTTAAAGCCACCTGTCAATTCAGTGCTGTGGTTGCCTCTTATGGACTCACAAAGTTCACTGTATCTCATCTTTTGAATTGTATATAATTATTGTTATTATGCTATTGACCTATTCTATATGCTATATTTTGTACTATAATGAAGATTTAATGTTCTATTGTTTTACATTTGATGCCATTTTTACTCAACTGCTGTGACATATGAATTTCCCCCTTCTGGGGATCAATAAAGTGTTATCTAATCTAAACTAATCTAATCTAATCTAATCTAATCTAATCTAATCTAATCTAAGTGAAGTGAAGTGAAGTGAAGTATAACTGAAAAAGTACAGTGTCATTATTTAAAATATCTGTGCAAGCTACAACAATCACATTGTTGTATATACAGGTACAAAGCCATGCTGTTGTACTCTATGTGCAGAATGAGTCCTGACACTGTTGCCTTGATCGCAAAATATGTCTCTCTAAAATGCCAGTGTACACCTCCACTTAATGATACCTGATATGTGAGTTACTTATGTGGTTAGCCCAACTGTGCTATCAGATATACCTTTTGCTAATAACACCCTGGATTGTCTCTACTTTTTGGTATGGAGAATCTAAAACCAAGCTGAAACATGGACCTGTCTACAGACTGAATATGTTTTATCTGTCTTTCGGTCTATCTGACACCCGCTAGAGCTCAGAGAAGTGCACAGAATAAATACAGTGTTTGCCACAGAATTAGATACTATGTGTGATGGGCTAATATCTCTGGTACATATGTCTTTGTGCATTCTTAGGACAGGCCCTTCTGAGTCTTTTAATAAAAAGACTGAGGTTTTGATGGATGCCCCTTCATAATGTACAAATTTACCTGCTAATTCTGAAATCACATTTTTCAGTCTTATTTAGAGAGACACTAGGCTAGATGCCCCAAACTAATGACATTCCCATTAGTCTTTGCTATGTTTAGTTTTTGCTTAGAAAAATCAGCATGTTCACATCATCACTGTGCATATTTTAGCATGCCGACTGCTTCACTGGCAAGTGTTACTGATTATCTGCTTCTCCACTGAACCTAACAGCCAGGAGAGAGGAGAAAGGAGATTTACTGTACTGCACAGAGAGACAGGGGGACAAGAGCAAGAGTGAGAAGGGGGAAGAAACAGATGAAGGGGAAAAAAAGTAAAAAGACAAAGCTGGTAGAATAATTTGAGCTTGAAGGCAGGAGAGACCGTGGTAACAGAGCGCCGACCCCTTTTCATCGATAAACACACCATTATTTTGGTTCTGTAACACATAATTTCCCAGGGTTTTTTGTGTGTATTTAGGTTTAAGGGAGGATCCATATTATACACACTCTCAGTAACGGGAATTAGTCCCATTATCACTACTCTGTGTTTTCTGTAGCATTGCTCATTAGTGTACAGTAAGATGTGAGGAATGGAAGTGTTTTCTCTTTGTACTGCATAGCCTACTTCTCCTACTACTTGGCAATGAATGTGTGTATCTAAGTCTATATGAAATTCTGTACAGTTCATGTATTTGTCATGTACTGTACATACTATGTTTTCCTATCAAATAACATTTGTATTTTTACTAGTGAATATGCATGTGTGTGGCTGCTTGCTTGATTCTGTTTGATTGACAGCTTTGCTTGGAGTGCGTCGATGTGTCACGGTGTTTATAATCATCCCTAATTATGGCAACTGCCATTCCCCAGCATGATAAAAATGTGTGGGAATCCTTTAAATGAAGACCTAATAAAATTGTACTGTTATTTGTATTACTGCCGAATTTGTGATTTGTAAAAAAAATATTTTAATGTTACCACAGCATCACAACTGCTACAAGATCATTTCAAAACAAAACTTCTTGGGCCTCTCAAACAACAACGTTAGCGTCTCTTATAGTGAGTTTTGACTGATTGTGGTTTGATATCGCTGCTGGATAACAGTTGTTGAATGAATGAATATGCTTAATTTACACTATATTGTCAAAGGTTTTAGAAAACCCCATTGAAATCACTGAAGTGCAGAAAGCAAGGGCCATAAAGACATGGGTGATGATGATGATTGGTGTGGAGAAACTTGCAGTCTGAACCAACTCCTGACCTCCACTCGATAGAACACCTTTTGGGATGAATTAGAGTAGAAAATCTTTACACCAGATAAAACTGTTGGGGTTCCTCTGAATTCTCATTCAAGATTGGAGTTTGTCAGATAATATGAAAACTGCAATCTCCTAGAAATCACTTATCGCTCTTATATTCTTAATATATACATATATATATATATACCCTACTAATTATTCAAAACAGTAGTAACTTTACATTATTTGCTGCACTTCTTATAATACTGCTTTCACAAGAATGAAAGAATGGGATAAGAATGGACATGACAGAGGTCACAGTGATCTTGCGCTTTGGCCATCAAACTCAAAATCCTAAATCCTTAAGTTCAACTGGACATGTGTGCCAAATTTGAAGACATTCCTTCAAATACTTCTTGTCACGTCATGTTCACAAGAATAGTATAGATGTGTGGCATTGAGTTTGTCTCGTTGTGGGTTGGTATCAGTGTTGGAGAGTTGTCATTGCATTCTCCTCTGTGGTGTTTTATACAAGAACTCAGTATAGCAGCTAATATGACAACACAACCTGTCTAGTGCTTTTGCAATAAGAGGTTTGTTTATACCCATATGTGCCTATAAAATAAATGTAGATTTCATCAACATTCCAGTATATCTTATGCAGATAAATAATACAAGTGCATTTCTGTTCACAATCTGTGCTAGCCATTGTATTGTTAGCAGCTGCTCATCAGAGTATGTTTGTCTGTCTGTTGTGTTTTATAAATAATCAGAGTCCAAATGGCTGCACCATAAATATCACCTCTCCATCGCATCCCAGAATGTCAGTATATATCTAATTAAGGCATGCATAAATCTAAGCTTTTGCAATGAATAGCATCTTAAGGTTATAGTTCAACTTTGATATGGTTCCTTCATTCATAGATTTCATGTTAAAATAAATGATAAAAAAATACCATAAGCTTTTTCAGAATTTCTTGTGTGTTTATTTGGTAAGTTCAGTCAAAGGATGGATGAATTAACCAGAGTAACCAACAGAAAACCTTAACCTTTTATATCTACATTACATAACTACAATGGTTTGATCTGTGTTTTCTTTTGAATTTCTCTTCGATTAATCACTGCTTGATAAATTTCATAATGTCCACAATTAAGCTCAGCTTGTAAGAACAAGAAAATGTAATTTGTGAATGTAATACAGTTATGTAAATACTTAACATAAGCAGAAATTGCTTACAAGCAATTTCTAAAATTAATACAAGAAATCACCCACTGGCTATGTTAATTCCAGGACTGGCGATTACTAATGTTGTCATTCTTTTTACAAACATCTTGAACTTTAAAACAAACTTTCCTTCAACGATACGTACCTTTGTACAAAAGTCAGTTTTAGTATCTTGAACTTTATACATAATACATTGTTTTATGTTTTGGAATCCTATGTGAGAAAGGATCCCAGATGTTTTTTCCACTTCACTTCCTCATTTAATCTACAGTTTAAAAATAAAAAAATAAACAAATAAACAAGACAAAACAAAAAAAAAATTCTCTCGGCAGAGACCTGTCTCCCACCTCTTTTGGAGGACTGGAGGACTTGTATCACATATCAGTAACTTGGTGTACTGCTGTTTGCCTCCTTCTCTCCGTTTGAAGTCAATAAACTATGAAGGATGACTCATTTGAGGCTAATGCTGTTTTGAATGTTTCCCATTTGAATTTAAGGTTTTTCAAAGCACTTGTGCTTTGAAGTCAATACTTGTCCCCCTCTGAGGCCACACTTCTCAGAAGCTTCTTTTCTGAAGTCAGTGCGTGTCCCATTTGGAAGTCAATGCTTGTTAAAGGATGGATAGTAAAAGATTGTTCAATGCATGACTGAATAATAGTCTTTTGGTTGGTTGATTCCTAAGCACTGGTCACTGACTGTCCTTTTAGCTCTGTTCAGATGGGAATTGAGTTCATGTGGATGTTTCTGTGTCTACATGTTTATGTATATTACATTTGAACAATATGAGCTCCATAACTCTCATTCTGCAATCGCTGTAATTAAAACCTTTGGCTACTACAGACGAAGTGTTAAAACAAACCATAGTGTGGGGGCATAGGGGTAACAGGGAGACAGGGTGCTTTCTTTGTAAATAGAGACCATGGAAGTCACCCTAGGAGTGAGAAGCCCTTTGTGTGGCCTGTTGTGTGATCTCTGTTTTCTTTTTAGGAGTTTAGGTTAGGTTTTTGTTTTGGTCAGGCAAGTTAGGGGTTTGTACACTATTAATACAAATAAATGTGTAATCGCATGTGCTGCTGTGGGAAAAGTGGAGAAGCCACTTGGTATGTGCTGGTTGATGCTGTGGGTTTTCTCCACTGACTGAGTATCCAGGGCTCATATAAATCACTCCTAAGAGGCCAGAAATTATCAGAGTGACACAAATTTGGTCAACATTCCAAAATTACGAAATCACTCCTAACTCAACAGAAATGAAGAAGACCTCCGGAGGTGACTCTCCTGTGTAGGAGTTTCCAAGAGATGGTGTTCAGAAAGTTAAGATGTGCGCAAACTCTGTGGGAGCATAGATGAAAATAAAAAGAAAAAAAACAGCCTACCAGCCAGCGTAGAAAAAAAATATTTTTTTCTGACAGATTTAGTTCTGCAACTGGTCCATTAATAAAAAGAAAAAAAGAGCACAGAAATCCCTGTCTTTATAACTTTGTGATTTTTATTAAGATACAATTATTAAGTTTAGACTATTTGTCACAACTGACAATTTTGCTCACAATAATGGTGAATGGTTTAATTATATTGCACTTACTCACTACTTTATCAGTGAACAAAGCACTCTCCTCTCTCATACACCAATTATGCAAGGTACTGGCCTGACCCACTGGGATTATCTTGGTTCGGTGCCTTCCAGAGGACATTAATTTCATTACCATACAGAGTGAAATCCTAGGAAATCAACTTGCATTTAAGCACATCACTAATTTAACAGTGGTATTGTATTACATACATTATACAGTAAAGTGGTAAAAATGTAGTCTTGAACCATGATGATCATCTGCTTTATGTCTGATCTAGATGCATCATGATGATCAAGCTTATCGTGGTTCCAGTTGCTTTAAAATACATATGATATAATGTCAGTTTTAAGCAGTTCTTAGACTGAACAACCTTACCCAATTTTTCATGCAAACGGGCAGTAAAATGGAAATTTCTGATTTGTTTATAAGTTAAATTTTGGTAGTTTTCTTAAGCAATCAAGCTATTTTTTAGCGAACTACACAAAGAATTTCATTCAAGTTATGCAGTTACAATAAGCCATGCCTGGAGATGTGCACATGGAAAGGTTCATCTAAGAAAATCTAAATTTAAACTCGTCCTGTATTTTGCAGGATGACAATTAGGAGTCTATTGCCAGTCTGCAATATTACAACTGCCACTAAGGAGTGAGAAAAGTTATTACCATTCCTCCCTTAAGTGTCTTTGTCTCTAAGAAATTTAGACATTCCTGCATCAAACTTAAATCATTTAGCAGTTGTAAATATCTGCACTTGCTTGGAAATGTTATGTACTTTGCTGATGCTAACAAGCAAAAAAAAAAAAAAGCCACTTACCCATTAATTTGAAGGATGAAGATGAGTGAAAATTCAAACTGGACTGTTGACTCAAACATGTGGGCTCACTACAGTTGCCTATGTTCTCATAATGCATTGCAAAAATATTGTAAAGTACTGTTTTCTCTCCTCAAAGTATTATTACTGTAGAAAACTGTTTTAAGGCATTTTGCCAAAAAACTTACCAGCAATGTACTGCATTTGAGGATTACAGAAATATACTGTTGAAGTTTTAAAAGTAAATTAACAGCAATGTCTAAGAGTGTATTTCTATTGGTAGTCCTATTCTTCACTGAAAGTAGGAGTAGACCTTTTGTGTACTTTTATGTGCTACTCTGAGGTAAGAGTATTTTTAGTCCTAGATTCCCTTTTAGTGCGATTCCTTGAAGTTATTCTGAGACACTTAGTAAATACAGCCTTCCCACTCTTCCAGTAGTCTACCTAAACTACAGAGGGTGCTTTGTCCAGCTCTCTGACACAGTATACCAGTTAGCTCAGTGAGATGTAGCAGATGATGGTGACCAGGAGTGTTTATTTCTCCAGTGTTTTCTCTTCACCAAGTTCTAAGCCAGGGGATGGAATCTCTCACCCCTGACAAAGTCATGGGTTGCTGAAAAAACAGGCTTGCAAAGAGACGATTTAGTCCACCAGAGTGGGTGAGTAATGTCTGCTAGACACAGAGCAGCGATGTGCTTCATCTAGGCAATGGTAACAGTAGAAAGTCTTCAGATAAGTTCATTTGTTTTATTTGGTGAGTTCGTTCAGTGTTGAATAGTCTGTTGTAGCTGTTTGCATCCATGGTTCCACTTACACATACCACCACTGACAAACATTTGTCCTATGTTTTGCTACAGTGGATCTGAAAAGAGAGTAATGTTTGTCCTCTTTTCATTCTAAAATATTTAATTGATCTGTATTTAAATATAAGAACCTCTGAACGATTTTGTAATGTAATCCATTTCCTAAATATTACCTTTATAGTGTGTGGACAGAAGTGCTTTGTGCTTTCTTTCTTTCTTTCTTTCTTTTCTTTCATTCTTTCTTCTAAACTGAGAGGAAAGCAAGTCCTCCAGTTGCAGGCCTTATGATGAAATATGTATGAAACCATGTTGTATTCTGGTCTTCACCCCTGTGTATTGAGAGTTAGGCAATGGTATAACCTTTTAAGTTGTCTTGGCTTTTAAAATAGTACACTGCAAAGTCTGCAGATATTTCCTGACAGTAATTTTATGTTTTGTGTTAATGCAGGGACATTAGTCTACGATCTGATATTCTGTGTGCATGTGTTTGCATTTTTCTGTGCGCACACATGTGTACGCAGTTACATGCTGTTCTTCTTATCAAGGCAACATGCCATCCCATCTTTCCCATCAGACCTAAAATGTACTTGTTTCAAGAGGAGGATAAGTGTTTCCTTTAGAGTCATCATCTTCCTTCCAGACAGGTGCACTCTGCCCTTATGTGCTGGATGAGTCACGCATTCACAAACACGCAAACATAGCAGATAACCTTGGGGTATGCATCAGCATAGTTCTGATATTAAGTAAAGAGTTTTTATCAGTGAGACTTTTGAAGAATCAACACACTTAATTGCTGGTTTGTTAATGAAACACTGAATGTATATGCATGCATCAGTTATCAGGAAGCAAAGCAGACACTCAAAGGTGTAAAAAAAAAACCTGCTTGGGTGAATAAATCCCATGTCATTTTTTGACTTTTCTCTCTATTTTCTTCACCCACACACCTTCTGTCACACCCCTACACAGACAGACAAACTCATATAACCCCCTGATTACACACAATGGGGGCTGTATATATTTTCTGACCTATTGTTGAGTGTGGTCATTGTGGTTAAGAGATTACAGAGAGAAAGGGAAGGAAAGAAAAAGCCAGGCAGACAGGTATGTAAATCAAGACAGACATAGGGAGTTTAACAAATTATTTAGCAGAAAGAAATGTCTTATTGTTCCCCATCTTTAGTGGAAGGGGAAGGGAAAAAAACAAAACAAAACAAGAAAGGTAAATTCCCACAGATGCTTTAGAGCAAATGCTATTATATAACCAACAAATGAATTAAAGGAAAACAAAAAGACAACAGCAGTAACCCGGCTGTAAACAATCATCTCTTTCTGATTCCCACACAGCAGAGTGTTGCATCTCCCTAGCGCTTGCTTTAACAGTGACGATGAAAGTAGTTTTTCTTTTTGAGTATTTGTTTTTTTGAGCTATGTTTGTCTCGAATGAGTTGGATTGTTCTCTATGTAGCCCCATACACTGTCCTTTCTTGTCTGAGCTCACTTCTCTGCATGTCTTTGTTTCCCGACTGTCTCCTACTGAATGAATGGATGACTGAATATGCTTTATTTATGTCTCATACACCCAACGGTGCTTAGCCCACATGGGTTTACAAGACACTGTCATTTTCAGAGGAAGAGGTCACACTAACCTTGACCTTTGACCACCAAAATATAATAACTTCATCTTTATTCCATGGGGTAATTTGTGGCAGATTTAAAGACATTTCCTTAAGGTATCTGATATTGTGTTCATAAGAATGGAATTCACAAGTCCTTGACCTTTGACCACCAAAATCTGATCACTTCATCCTTTGTAAAGTCTATTTACAAGAGGAATCAGTTCCTGCCAAAGAAACCCAGAAACATAATTGTGATAACATAGATGTCTGAATATTGCCTACTCTTTTGCATGTTGGTTACACTGGAAAATCATCATCCTTCAAGCTACCATACACAATATATACACACACCACCCTTCTTTGTCCTGTGTATGTCTTCTTTGTTCTTTCATGTTTTCTTTTCCTCCCAATTTTCTGAGAATTACACCAGTTCCATTCTAAATTTCCTGCATTGTCTGACCAACAGCTGTTACCTAGCAGTGAGACCAATAATTATGAGTAAGTGCTTGCTGCTTCTTATCAATAGTTGTAATTGTAGGGGAGAGTTTTGAGTTGTGGTATGTGGAAATCACTCTTCTGGACTGCAAAGACAGTTACTTTGTTGCTTAGTCCTTCTACAACAGTGGTTGCCAACAGAATATTTCATTTTTAAGTGTATTGAATTCCAGTGCCATGCTTTTAGCTTGAAGTACCGTTTCCTCTTATCAAGCAACTTAAGGGGAAGTGGCTTGACAGAGAACCAACTAAATTAGGGGTACAGCACCGAATACGTTAAACAACAGTTTGCATTTTGTGAAATAAATTGTGGTACTTATTGGTATTGCCCCTGGTTGTGCCACCCTTGGTGGCCACCACTGCATTTGCATTTGCAGTAGTGTTTTACCTTGCTGTGGAGGAATTTTGGCCCACTCTTCTTTGCAGAATTGTTTCATTCAGTCATATTGGGGGGGATTTGAGCATGAATGGCCTGATTAAGGTCATGCCACAGCATCTCAATTGGATTTAAGTCGAGACTTACACCGGGCCACCCCAAAATCAATTTTCTTTCTTTTTTTGTTGAGCCATTCAGAGGTGGACTTGATGGTGTGTATTGGATGATGCATAAACCAAGTCACAAACTGATGGTTGAACATTCTCCTTCAGTATTTGCTAGTAGTGGGCAGAATCCATTGTTTCATCAATCATGGCAAGTCGTCCAGATCCAGAAGCTGCAAAGCAGCCCCAGACCTTCACACTACCACCACCATGTTTGACTGTTGATATGTTCTTTTTATGAAATGCTTTGTCATATTTACGCAAGATGTAACAGGACACACACCTTCCAAAAAGTTACATTTTTGTCTCATCAGTCTATAGAATATTTGCCCGAAAGTCTTAACATAATCAAGATGTTTTTTGGCATGTGAGATGAGCCTTTGTATTATTTTTGGTCAGCAGTAGCTTCCTTGGAGCTCTTCCATGGATGCCATTTTTTCCTAGTCTCTTTCTTATTATTGAATTATGTACACTGACCTTAACTAAGACAAGTGATGCCAGCAGTTCTAATTCAACACATTGTACGCAATTGAAAAAAAAGTCAAGCAAAGTATTTTATATATATATATACAAAATCAACATATGGCTACATAACATAGTATTGTCGTTACAATTAGCAGGCCACCAATTAAACTAACTGCATCTCTTTGGACTGTTGAAGAAAACCCACCGAGACATGAGAAGAAATCTACACAGAAAGGCACCCAGCCAAGTCTGGATTCAAAAGCGGGTCCATCTAACTGTAAAGTGACAGTGCTAACTGCTACCACTACACTACTGTACTGCCCTTTAGCAGGCTAACCTAGTTAATAAAACCTACCGAGTGTTTTTACAGAGGTTGCCCTGGGCAGTGTTTGGCCAGAGCCAAAGGACACACTATGCGAATTACTTCCTTGTATGTATACAGGGGGGAGGATTCTGAATGTACTGTTCTGGCATTGGTTTCCACAAAACAGAAAAATTGAACAAAATACATGACAGACTGCAGCTCCAACATACTTTGTTTGTTCATTCGCCACAGAACGATATAAATGTACAAAATGACCAACAAGTTGATTTTGCATAATAGAGGACCTCTAAAGAGCTGATCAGTCAGTCTCTGTTTAGGCAGCAGATGTGTCGTCACATGACCTCCAGGTTTTGCTTATTTTTTGTTTATGTTGTTTATTTAGTTCTAATTTTGCCAGGTTTCAGATCCCTTTAGCAACTTTTTTCAAGAAGTGACAAGCAATGTAATATAAAGTAAAGTAGCATCAACTTTTTGGCCAGTTATTAACTACTCTACGTGAGGCGAGTTGCTAAAATTTGTCACTAAATGTTCTCTCCTGTTCTTCACTGTCTGTTCAGTGTATGTGGGAGCTGAAACAACCTATACTTTATCCCTGTTTGTTCTCCTTTGACTTTGTTAAATTTAATTTAAATGAAACCTGACTATTTAATTAAAATTTTTTAGTTTAGTTTAGAAGCATGGGTAAATTCTAGCATTTTGATTCACTCATTCGATGATAGTTCATATTGTATCAAATCATCATATAATTTATGTATTTTCCTTGAAACCAAGTCGGTCTTATTATACCATTTATTATATGATATCGGGATGTCCACAGTAATCACGATATGACATGACCTAAAGCCAAAGAAGTTTTTTTCCCTCCCTTCCTCTCTCTCTTTTTCTCTCTAACTCTCTCTGTCTAGTAGAACTTGACAAACTTGCTACACAGTGTGGATCTTGACTTGTGTTTGTGTGTGTGCGCTTGTGTGTGTTCTGGCTAGTAGACCATTCGACAGAGGTTGTGTGTAATCCCTATTGTTGCTGAAATGCCACTGCTGTTATTAGGGAAGATTTATGTGCTGTGCCCAGGGATGGAGTCAGAATGCCACGTGTGTGTGCGCACACGTTATTAATACATTGCACTGGGGGATAGAGTCTCAACGCCAGAATTCATCCATGTTTATGAGACACAGCCAGATATAGCCAGTATACCAATATTATGTCAATAATTGATTATACAATCAGCACATGGCATTTGCCTTCTGTCTTGGCCTGCACATAGACATGATACTGTACAATATGCTACAGTATATTTCTGTCAGTGTGTACACTACCAGTCAAAGGTTTGGGCACATATAGGAATTATTAATATTAGAAATGTTTCATAAGTGTAATAATTTCACAGCATAACAGATTATTACAAAACATGTTTACAAAACCTTTTTGCTGAAAAAAAAAACAGCTGAAGACATGTATGTTGTCATGAAAAACATGGTGTGTCCAAACTTTTTACTGGTACTGTTGTTTTTTCACCATCCAACACAAATGTATAGTATGTCACTTGTCATTCATCTCATTTATTCCTTCTGGCCCTGTGTGTGTATGTTTCTGTGTCTTTCTGTCCTTGTGTTTTAATGTGCATCTGAATCACATGCACATGCATGTGTTTGTGTGTGTGTGTGTTTTCAAGTTGCTGTCAGGTCACATATGCAGTTTACTGAGTAATGGCACCAATGAATAAGCTGCACCAATGTCATCTTTAAACCCTTAAGAGGGGACAGTATCCTTAGACAGGGAGTTGAGGAGGAAAGAGGCAAAAAGGAAATGAGAGGCTGAAAAGAGAAGAGGAAGAGTGGATGGTGAAAGAAAGAACTAGAAAGAGATAAACCAGGAAAGAGCAGTAGGAGGTAATAGCAATTTCTCTTTTCTACATGGTACAGAATCATGGCTGTTACACCACTAGAGTTGATTATCATTTGAAAATATATATTTAATTATTTTAATACTCTGGACTCATGATCACTGCAGGTTAACTTGAAAATAAGAAATAATTTCCTCTTCTAATACTTGCTTTAAAAGTCATTTTCTTATATATATATATAGGAACACAGTGGGGTAGTGGTTAGCAATTTCACATCACTGCAAGAAGGAGGCAAGTATTTGCCCGAAAAGAAGTTTCCAATCCAACTTTAAAACAACAACAGTTGACATAATGCTTTACATAGAGTAGACATAAAGGTACATAAAAAAGTACAATTCAGTAAATAAAACAACAAAAGACAAAATAAAGTCAAATAAAGTCAAAATCTTACAGGCATCAAAAGCCATGGAGAAGAGTTGGGTTTTAGGAGAAAAAAAGCAATGAAGAAGCCTATCTAATGTGCAGAGGCAAGTTGTTCTACAATTTATGAGCTGCAACAGCAAAGGTACGATCCCTTCTGAGTTTTTACTTTTTTTTGGCAGAGAAGAAGGTTGCGTATTTTCCCCTTGTCTGGATGTCAATGGACTTTTTCTGGGTACTCTGGCTTCCTGACATCCAGTTAGATAAAATGGTGACTCAGAATTGTCCATAGGAGTGAATCATTGCCTGTCTGTATATGTCGGCTCTATGACATGTCCAGGATCAGCACTCTCATGATCCTTTAGGGAGAAAATGGCTAGGATAATGAATAGATAGATATATATCAATATTATTTAATTAAAAGTGTGTATATTAGCAGGTGATTTGTCAGGTATCACCAGGGGGCTCAATAGTCTTGTTTTTCCTGTGCTGTGTATGATTCCTCTGGATGTTTTAATTTCCTCCAGTCATCCACATTTATGAAATTTCAGAATAGGGACACTGAGTCATTGGCTATCTGTGTGGCTCTGCACAAGTTAAGTCTGTATAGACTCTGGAAGGACACCAAGCAATCAGCTGGACATGTTTATATCTTCCTTTTGCCTGGTTGAAGGAACTTGAAGGCTAATGTTTCCTGATTATAGACCTCTGTATGTTTATGTAAATATTCATTTTCAAAACAGATGTATCCAGAAACAATAGCCATTTAAAACATTAGCAATGTCTTTTGATGAATCGTGTATATATTCATGCGATAGGGGAGAAGATATATCATTTACACATAACAATACCTACTTTTGAACATCACATCGTGTGTCTGACAAGAAGACACTGTATTTGACCTATAAGCAGTCTTTGGCACATTTGAAACTGAGGAATCCATGAGACTCAAATAAACATCTCTTATATTCTCTTTGATGTCCCTTTAGTTCAATACTTACTTTTAGTTTATCTCTGCTAGGGTCAATATGTATGAATATTTGTATTTGTGTTTGTTGTAGGTGTTTTACATAGAAAAGCAACATTTCTTTGTTTAGTCTGCTAAGGGACTTAGACACATATCCCTACATGCATACAAAGACAGGAACAGTATTGAGTGTTTACTCACAGTTCTAGTGAGTAAATAAATTGAACTGTGGACCCTGTCCGTAAGTCGCCTGAGGCTCTGTGTCTGCCCCTACCTTCTCTAAATGATCATTCCAGATTCAGATCTAAACGCAAAATTCTGCATGTGTGCCTACACTGCACAAGTAAATGAAATACTGTATACAGACACGCAGTCACACCACACAAGCAGTACACAGTAATAAAGTTTGTGTCAGATCAGAGTGACATGCTCTTGAGTTTTCCCATTTCCATTTCTAAACTTCAAAATCTGAGCCCACTTTGATGGCTGAATGTCAACGCTGTCACACTGACACACATTTGACTTACTGTAGAGTTTTGTTGGACACCCATTACATCAGTTCTGTTGCATTCACTATTAGAGAAGGCAGTGACAATCATAAAAGTGTAGCGGTAGTTCAAGATATGCACGTTCTACACTACTGCACATCTTAAGCTTATAAAACTGTTATTTGTACATTACAAAAACGTATTATATATACTGCTCTGACACTTTAAAAGGCCTTAATTTGTGTATTGACTGATATCAACTGTCGGTTAAATCTCTTCCTTTTTATTGGTTCATAAAATGTGTTGATTTCACAACTTTCCACACTCTGGGGTAGCGGCATATACTCTTCACATGTAGCAGTCAGGGGAAGACAACACATGGAAAATGCCACAGGCAACTGTCTCCAATGCTAAAACTGAAGAGGATGAACACCCCTGGCCTTATGTACAAAGCATGATACCCTTACACACAGTGCAAAAGAACACCTGTATAATTCTGCCAAAACAAATGAGCATTTCAGCATACAAAAACTCAACGAGCCTGCTGCGAAAGGGCAAGTGATCATACAATCTACAGTATGTTGTCACTGGAAATAGTTTGCATTGTTCAGACATGTTACCTACAGTAGGTATTGTTTTCAAAGGAAATTTTTGTTTCTCATGCCTTAATTTGTTATTTTGAAAAGATGTTATTTATTTTTAAACATTTTTTATTGTATTATTTGGAAATACCAGAATTTGCACAGTATTTTATTTTTTTGTCTGTCTGATTCACTAATAAATAAATCAGACATTACAATCTACCCACCTCTGCAGTGTCATTTAATTATTAACCGATGTTTTTACACACTAGATTTCAAAAGATAGATCTAAATCATTAAGTTTATTTTAATAATTAATATTCATTTTTCATTTTATGTTACTTTAACTACAATTCATAAAATTTAAAAATAGTGTAACTTTTACTGTCCTAAATGTATTTTACTATAGTTATTACTTACATTGTGCAGTTGTAGATAATTATAAATATTCTAATCAACTACTAAATGGTGATGTATTATTATGGATTAACCACCTGTCAGTATATAGTGGGTCACAGAGCATAAAAAGCTGTTTTACTTTTGTGACATCATCCATCCATCCATTTTCTAAACCGCTTAGTCCCTGTAGGGGTCACGGGTGTGCTGGAGCCTATCCCAGCCGTCACCTGGACTACCCCCAAGACCAATAGCCCTTCACACCTCTGCCTCATCTCAGCAATCTACTTCACATCTCACTGGACTTGGCCACCACTGCAGTGCATGTAAGATGGCGGCGCGCACAGACGCAGCGGCTCACTGCTCCTCACGAACGGTGCTTTATTTTCTTAATTACTTTGTGTGTATGTTTGGTTTGGTGTGTTACTTTTTGGAAAAACCACCGGATGCTGGGCACAGTACAGATACAGTCGACAGGATCTTCTGAGCTTGGGTTTACGCTGTGAAAGGATTATTACATCGGACTTCCACCGCTCCCACGACATTCCAGAGGACATAGTGAGACCCCAGGGGTCTGCGTGGATGGTTCTCCCCAGCGGCAAGCCCAAGAGGAAACGTAAACAAAGGAAGCAAAAACGGGGCTGCAGGGGTGGCCCGCTAGCGCGGCTAAAGACACAACCATTTAAGCCGCCACTTCCCAGCCTTTTCCTCTCCAACACCAGATCCATTGTGAACAAAATTGACGAACTGAGGCTGAAGAATGCAACCAACAAGTGTTTCCGTGACTGTTGCGTTGTATTAATCACAGAGACTTGGCTGAATCACTCCATACCGGACTCGGCTATCGAGCTAGCAGGCCGCACGGTCTACCGCCACGACAGGAACGGTGACTCCGGTAAGAGCAGAGGAGGGGGGCTATGCGTCTACATCAATGACAACTGGTGCAGAAATGCAACGACTGTAGACAGCTACTGTTCCCAAGATGTGGAATATCTGATTGTTAAATGCAGACCCTTCTACATTCCT
>OMLM01011998.1:0-20965 GCA_900302695.1 Helostoma temminkii
GAGTAATATGAATATTATTTCATTTTTCACTCAAAATTGAGATAATGATTTTCTCTCATGATTTGTAAGCAGTGGTCCTTATTTATATATTTATTTATTATTGTTATTGTTTGTATTTTTTTGCCTTGCATGTTTAAGAATGTGCCTTCTGTCTAAACTTTGCTAAACATAAACCTTTTGTCTGCTGTTAACACCTTCAAATGCTTTTCATGTGTCTGTGTAGGTGATATCACAGCTCAGCTGCTGTCATTAACCTGTTTTTGGTTCATTTTATCAGAGAGTGTAATAACACTCCTTCACTCATTTGTTTCTCTTTCACGCTTTCTCTAATAACAGCTCTGCAGTTCGGAACTAAAGAAAGCTTTAAGTCAGCTGTCAGTGATTGACATTAAATATAATATAAATGCATTCACAAGTGAATTTCAGGCTGCAGCTATAGATGCAGTTAGCCCAATAGAAATAGCTAATGAGCAAGAATAAGAACTCATAGATGTCTGAAAGGAGGCTGTGATGTAAAAATGAATGATCATGCAGCCCTAACTAAACGTTAATACTGTACATATGGAAGACAGTCACAGTTTTTATTTGGACACTCGTGGCCGAAAATGCACAAAGCTAGAGGACAAGTGTTTTTCAGCACTGTTGGGTTTTGGCTTCCTCGCTGGTGTTGCTGCCCTCAGAGCATGGCAGCTCCTCAGAGGCCATCGTTGTGTACCACATCCTCTTCTCACATGGAAGACCAAGCCTGCTGGATATGCATGCCTGTTTCTGGGTCCTGTGACAATTCAGTGTGACATTTTTCTTTCCTCTGACTTTCTTCTTGTCCATGGTCTTTCATCAAACTTTCTCATTCTCTCTTTTCCCCAGAGCTCTGTGCCATCACCTGAAGGCCTCACACTTTAAACAATGACTATTTGCAGGCGAGGGTTAGGGGTTGCTGAGAAATGCTGATTTCAATTTGCTTTATGCGTGCATATCTACTTTTTTTCTCAACAGTAGTTTACAGCTGACATGATCTTTGAGGATACATGAGTCGATTTGTTTTCAGGAGACTTAAGTTTTGATAAAAATTGGCAAATTCAGAGACTTCGTGTCGCAGCCTGTCTCATTGCACATATCCTCTGTCTCCAACAATCTCTTGATGCCTTCTCTCTTCGGACAGAGCGAGAAGAGAATACCTGGTGGACAGCGGTGTTTAGGGCTTAGGTAGAAGACAGATAGAACAAAGGTGGGAAAGTAGACATGCTGTAATCACAGAGATGGAAGGATGATGTCAATCATGGCGTCTGGAGCCCAGTAGCAGAGGGAGGCCTAAATACAGCATGAATTGAATGATCTTTAGTGTCAGAGCCGGAGCCACCCTGTTTCTCCTTAGTCTCATAGAAGAATCAATCGTATGCTATAAATGCACCCAGTCTTCTCATGTCATTCTTCATCAACTTTATCCTCCTACTCATCATCTTTGACCCCTTCTCATCTTTATCATTGCCAGAAGTTGGATTACAAAGTGGCAGACAGTAGAGTATGAATCAGATATTTTCTTTAGTATTCAGTGTGATATTCACACTCTGTTGCATTAACATGAAGTCCTGAAATAGGTTTTATACTTATAACAAGAGTCTATGGCTTTGTTAAAGGTCTCATACCATTTTGGTGATTAAAAAATACAAAACAGGAAAAGTACAAAAAGCTGGGGGTGCACTGCTAATCCACCTGGTGTGTCTCTACAAACACCCAAGTGCCAGATAAGTGTATAAAAGTGATTTTGCATAATATGAGGCTTGTATATTTGCTGAATACAGCTTAATATTTTACCATTGGCACAACATTATCTTAGTTTAGAGTGTTAGCAATTGCTAGTAAGTACTATAAACAATGTACATCTAGGACAGATGTGAATATCACTGCTGTAGTTTTGCAAGCATTGGGTTAAACAAAAATGCTTGACAAAGTATGATAAATTACATTTAGATGATGGCACTTTAAATTTAGCTTGCACGTCATGAATGTATATACAACGTTTGATAATTCTTAGCCAATCATTACCAAGTAAATAAGGGTTAAGTTGCAGTTGCAGTTAATGTGTTATAGGCAGGAAAAAATCAGATATCACAGATCACAGATACACAGATAGACATAAGCACTGTAGCAGTGTGCTAATGTATAAACAGAATATATAACAGAATAAAAAAGCATGGCTTAAAGTACTAGTTTGAGTTTTTATTTTAGTGCAGCAAAATGGCAGCTGCGTTCATTGCACGTGCCACTGCTACACAGTTGTAACAGACAATAGAGTCCCATGCCTTTTCTTCTCAGTCTCAGGGAAGCAGGAAAATAAAAAGGAAATTTGATTTCAGACAGGTGTTTTACTCAGGAACCTCTATGGGGCCTCTCTTGACAGTGGTACTTCAAAACCCTCTGTAAAAAGTGAGGTGGGGCTGTCACCAACAATCCCCACTGATGTGTCAGAGAGCTTTTTTAAATATTTTTTTATTCATCTTATCTGTTTGCTTGCATATTTCATACTCTCCTTTCCTACTGTGGGGCTGTGGGCAACCACTATAATCAGTAAAGCTTACGTCGAATTTAACAATTTCTCAAAATATGGTTTTAATTCTCATTTGTTGTTGCTTTCCTCCACTAATAAGGAAGGAAATCATTTTTATTTTCACTTTAAGTTGCACCAAGAAAGTGTCAAGTTTGTGCTCCACTGCAGTCACCATCACTATTACTGTAATTTTTTTGATGCGCCATCTCTTGGCTAAATTTTCAGTCTTCTTCAGGTTTTTTTTTTTTTTTTTTCACGTTTTGATTTGTTGGTTTGATGGATAGGCCTTTGGTGCCAGCCAGGCTCATTTTATCTTTCTCTGATTGACTGTGTGTAGTAATTAATCACCAACACTGTACCTACACGATTATTAATACTTTAATAATGGATTGTTAATCTTTGCATTAGAAGAAGGGATATCTTCTGTATATCAATTAATCATTTCTCTAGCTGTAAGATATTGACTGTGGGAATCATATTTCATCAGGTTTTCAGTCTGCTTTTCCTCACTTAAAATGATACCTGGTGTTTACAGTATTCCCAACACAGATAGATTAAAAATGTTTTGTTAAATATATCATTTTTTGGAAATGCTGTTGAATTTTTTACACAAGTCAATAGATTAGTTTCCTTACACATTTTCAGTTTTCCTCTCGCTCAGTTTCCTTCCGTTTTCACATATCAAAACAGCTTGATGGTTTGACAGGACGGGCCCTGGAAACTTGGTGCCTCCCTCCAGACCCTCCAGACTCTCTCCTCCCTCATTGAACTGTTATCTGCCCCATTTCTGAGCTTCTCCATGGCAACAAGGAGCCAGTGAAAGTGTGAGTGAAAAGAGTGAGGTCTCCAGTGCAAGCAGCATCTTGTCTGAGACAGCTGTCTGCTAAAAAGACAAAGGAAAGAGGAAAAAACAAAGAGGAAAAGGAAACTTTGGGAAAGTTGTTTCCCCCCTTTAGCATGAAAAACAACTTAAATTGCAGTGCAGTTCGCTGCACAGTGATCTGCTGCATTCAGCTGAACCCTTTGACCATTCTCAGTCCTTGGGCCGTACGTCTCTGCCTCACTTACTTACAGTAAAACGCTGATATTATTGACAGTGCTGTGCTGATGAACACAAAACAATAGTTTTCCTCTCAGAGATAAGCAACCTGTTCACTTAACGCAAGCTGCAACTACTGACTGACAGTACTCAAAGTTTCATCCATGGGACCCCCTCAGTGGAAGTAACCCAAATTTCACTCTATTTTAGGCTTAATGTCAGATGTAAGGCCGTACCAAAACATATGGGTCTCTCCACTCAACATGTATCAAATAGTGCATGGCTCCCTGGGAAGCTAACATGTACATTTGATTCTTTCTTACGCAGGAGCTTCTTTTCACAATCTTTAGCCTCTCCTCTCCAGGTTCTTCACTAGGATGCGGAGCGACAAGGCGACTTTAAAGTTGGGTTATGCCTGCGTCTTCCATAGGATTACACTAGAATCCCAATGGTTTTAAACAGTCACACTCTGCCACTCAAAGCCAGGCATTTTCGTTTGGAGCATTTATTAAAGGAGCTTGGGAGTGTGTGGTGACAAGTGAAGCGTTTTGTAGAAACGAAATGAGGGATAGAGAAGAACAGAACTCAGCAACAAGGGTTTTCCTTTTTAAAAGTTTCCGTCTTAAGACTTTCATAGCCTTTGTCACTCTGTTTAGAAATACAGTCACAAACATAGCCCAGGGACATATTGGCCCTGAAGGAACAAGCAGTCAAAGGCAATCTGTGAGTGGTGATAACCATGATTTTATTACATTAGGAATGTTTTTCTATTAAGATTAGTGTTTGGGAAAGATGACAGTGTTCTCCCCATCTTTAGGTCATATGAAAGGGTGATGGAGGTTCTTGGTTTTGCCATCCAAATCCAGCATGATCAAGGCAGGTCATGCATGAGTATAGGGAAAGTGCATCACATTATCAGGGGGCAAGGGAAAAGAAGAGGCAGTCCATTTGGAAGAAAGTCTTCTGTGCTGTTGTGTATTGTTGATGAGCTTCTTCTTCCTAAGTGCCTCTCTCAACAGATTTAGGAGTAAAAATTTTAACAATTTCTTTAGTGCAAAAATATGTTTTGAATATGAGTAGTATGCTGTTTTGGCAAATCTATATTTAGACAATCATGTCCCTTACAACTACAATAACTATTAGGTCACTTGGGGAAAAAGCATAAACAAATGCAAACACTGAACTGGACTATCATTACTTTAAACCTGTCTGCAATAACTTGTAACACATCCAGCAGTTAAACAGGAACATCACTGTTGGTTTTGGAGTTGTGTTGTCTGAATAAACACCTTGGCCACTTTTCCGTAGAAGTTGTGAAGGAAATCTTACTGGCTGGAACCTAAACACATTTACATAACAAAAAGTTTCAATATGACACAACCTTTTTGCACACACAAGATCACAATGTTCTGATATGGGACATTGTTATGTATGGTGGGTATAGTAATCACAACAGTTAAAGGAAGTGATGCTTTAATAGCTGCAGCATAATTCCAGACATTATTCACAAGTTCAGTTTACTAAAAAAATTGTATAAAAATTGTAACATGACAATGTTTGCCCGAAGCACACTTGTGTTCGCCCACCATGTTAAACGAGGTAAACCCATACATTATATGCCACTATATACCATACTTTATGTATGTACTCGCACATAATAAAAATTGATATTTTATTAATCCACTATGGGATTTGCATGTAAGGCAGCAAGGGTTCAGGGTCTCGTCCAAGGACACTTCGATCTGTGGCCAGAAGGAACCAGGACTGGAATCACGCACTGCTCCATAGCCTCTGCTCCACACGTATAGTTAATATTTAGACTTTTACATATCCTATGTTTGTGAAAGGCTCGAATTTATGTCACTAACAGTGTCTGTCTGCTGCTGTGGTTGAACAGACAGTGCTAAAAATGCTGCAGTCCAAAAAAAAAGAAAAGAAAAGTAAACATTGTGAAAGCAGTGATAAACATAGAATTATTGCAATAAAGTGACTGGACAGATAATGCTAGTTCCATAAAAGTGAGGAAGCTGCAGCTTCAGGTGATATTTCTGTACTTCATTAGA
Source organism: Helostoma temminkii (assembly GCA_900302695.1). Classification (NCBI taxonomy): domain Eukaryota; kingdom Metazoa; phylum Chordata; class Actinopteri; order Anabantiformes; family Helostomatidae; genus Helostoma; species Helostoma temminkii. Next base: position 5,651 of record OMLM01011998.1, read on the forward strand.
ATAAGTGATCCCTTCCACATTGTTTTCACATTGTCATTTGACATATTGTTAAAAATAAGCTCTTAATAAGAACGTAGCGGTGTGTCTCACTCTTTGCTAATTCTTTCAGTCTACCAAGAGTAAACAAAAGACGCTGTATCCTCTCGCCAATCTTAATCACTAAATACACTTATTGTTTTAAACACGCCGACAATACAATCCTACGTGAACGACAGCATTTATCATTTTGCAAGAATAAACCAACAAATAGGGAGGATACATAGCTTCCTTAGTGTAATCTGCCTTTCTTTATATGAATATAGAAAAGCACACTCTTGCAAACTAGCTCTGCTGTCAGCTTTACAGTGTTTATCTATTCCTTCTGTCACTTCCATCTTGTCGGTGAAATGGTTGGTGAGAGTATGGATCCCGTTCATGACAATCCATCATTTATGACAAGTACACAGTGTAATCTATTTTAAACAGCAGGGTATGAAGCTGATGATGCATGGCAGAAGGGGGAATACAGTACATACTTGGGCATGCATATTGATAATCAATTTTCTTCATTTTAACCACTGCAGGAAGAAATGAATCTTTTTAGGAGTCATTTTGTGTTGCGGTCTTTGAACTCTGTTAATAACATCTATTGTGATTTTCTGTTTTGACATCACTCATTGTGTAGAATCTTGGAAAACAGGGAAGGGCATAATTGAAATGTGATGTTGGAGGCAGCTCTAACAAAGTGCATTAGGTTGGCATTCATCTTATTAGTCAGAACATAATGGATTACACATATTACTGAAATAAGTAAGTAAACAACCATTTATTTGATGAAATGTATCAGATTTCATCAGATATATTTGTGTTAATTCTGTTGGGCAACAAAAATATGTATCTGCAGTGCTGTGAAAAAGTATTGTATTGTAATATTACACATAGATAAACCAATTGTAAACAAAAGGCAGTTTTTAAATAAATACTTATTATATTTATTAAAGGGAAAAAGCTGTCCAAACCTGCTTGGCCCTATGTGAATAAGCAATTACCCCTAAAACTAATGACTTTGCATTGACTCTTTCACATCGCTGTGGAGGAATTTTGACCCACTCTTCTCTTTAGAACATTTTAATACAGCCCAAGTGAAGACTTTTCAAGCATGAAGGGCCTGTTTCAAGTCATGCCACAGCATATCAATCACATTTAAGTCAGGACTTTGACTAGGCCACTCCAAAACCTAAATTTCGTTTTTATTTTTTTGCCATTCGGCAGCGTTTTGAATTATTGTTCTGCTTCATAACACAAGTGCACTTGAGTGAACTGATGGCCAGACATTTTCCTTCAGGATTTTCTGCTAGAGCACTGAATTAATGGTTCCATCAGCTATGGCAACAGGATGCACATCAAAGTTAAACTTTTGTCTCATCAGTCCTTAGACTATTTGACCAAAAGTCTTGGGGATAATTAAAATGTTTTTTGACAAATGTGAGTCGAGCCTTTGTGTTATTTTTGGTCAGCAGTGGCTTTCGTCTTGGAACTCTCCTATGGATGCCATTTTTGCCCAGTCTTTTTTTTTTGTTGAATCATAAACACTGACCTGAACTGAGGAAAGCGAGGCCTGCTGTGCTTTAGATGTTGTCCATTACTATACATGTCAATTACTTTATTACTTTATCTGTTCTTGAATTTTTTTAGATCGTGGCATGACTGTTGTTGTGTGAGTTCTTTTTGTTTATTTCACTTTGTCAGACAGCTTCTATTTGAGTGATTTCTCTATTCAACAGGTCTGGCAGTAATCAGACCTGGGTGTGGCAGGTCAAAATGAAAAAATGTGGTTAATCACAATTCATTCATGATTTAGCAATTACTTTTTTCAGGCAGGTTTGGACTGTTTTTTTTACCTTAATAAATAAAATCATCATTTAAAAACCACATTTTGTATTTCCTCAGGTTATCTTTGTGTAATATTAAAATGAGTTTGTGTGAATATGCAAAACAATAAAAAAAACAGTAAGGGGGCAAATACTTTTTCACAGCACTGTCTATGTAATTTATAAAGTAGTCTCCAACAGAATCCCTCAGATTCAGATCCCTGTCCTCTAAGCTGCCGTTCCTTCCTACCCCATTTGGCCTCCCTGCCTGCCTCCTTTTCTCAGTATCCCATCATCACCCTCTGATTCATTCGCTCTCTGCAACAGTAAGCACTTGAATTCCAGACCATTCTTTGTAGATATCTGTGCTCTTTCTTCTTGCTCCCAGACCCTGTTGCTACAATTTCAATCTGTCTGCCGGTTTGATGGAGCTGCCAGGTGCTTCTGGCTCAACCATATGTCCTCTGACACTCTGTCTTGGGGATGGGGAGAGCAGGGGAGGGGGGGTTAAAGATGAGACTATCCGGAGCTCTGAGAGCTACTCTCCCTGAAACTCAGTTGGCTGACATGTGCCAAAAACACAACCTACCAAAACTAAACCCCATGCCTAATTCCTCTCAGCACTAGCCCTGAGCGAGGTTCAGATATAGGGATGGCAGTGAATTTTTCAGTGGGTCCCTATGGGGTTTGAAAAACAGATCCTGTTTCGGCGAGCCAGTTGGCTTGGTTTGTAGCGATGACCGCATGGCCATCTTCAGCCGAGAATCTGTCAGTCAGTCACAGTCTGCTGGTCTGTGGCTCCTCTGGTCAGGCAAGAGTTCATTGTTTCTCGTGTCTTTGTCTGAATGTTTCTGATTGTCAGAAACTTTTCCCGTCTCTGAAACTTCAGTCTGTGCCTCTTTCTCTGTTTTCGATCCAGGGCTGTGATTCTGTTCCGAAGAGGTCACACCATCAGTCCAGCTGCTCTTCCTGCCTCCAGGTAGGGTCTGTAAGCCCGGCGATAGTGCTGCTTGCACAAAGGCACAGTCCCACACACGCACATGCACTCAAGCATGAACACACACACATCAGATTTTAAAACCACTTGACTGAGTAGAAGCATAAACATGAGTTAAATGTCCCCTTTGATTTGTATCCTGAAACTCTTCAGTGCAAGACGCAGTCTGTTGTTTATAGTCAACAAGACAAACAACAGCAACAACAGGGGTTCTTATGCTGAGACTGACATGCAGGACTAGCTGTCCCTTATTAAGTATCTGTTCTGCCATTTGTCATTTAGCAGCAACAGACGCACAGTCCCCCAGAGGTCCATGCAGCCCAGCAGTGTCCTAAAGTAAGGAGGACACTCTGGGATATATTGTGACAGACTTTAAATGTGAGGAAGAGGAGCGCTCATCACCCATCACCTCTGCGAGATGAAAGGCCCCGAAAGCAGCTTGCCACCCTGCCGGACACAGCTCAGCTGTTGTAAGAAGTGTTTGACAGGAGTGGCAGGTACTTGACCTTCTCTCTGGCTTTTTCACTCTTTCACTTCCTCTCTTCTCCTCTCTCTCTTTATTCTCACTCTTAATGCTTGCTCTGTGTCATCGCTTCACCACAGGCTGACCACTCCCGCCCTCCAGCCTCTTGGGTGTTGTCAGGGAGCTAAATGTCCCGGTATGCTGTACAGAGCCTGCATTTGCTGTTTGTTTATTCCCTCTCTTTTTAATAAATACAAAAGATGAAGTCTTGTAGTGATGTTTATCTTGTCTTGTGTCTTGCGTGCTGTGCCGCATTACTCTAGAGGTTAAGGTTCAAAGTCTCAGGTGAGGGGAGAAAGAGGAAGATGGAAGAAGATGGTATTCCTGCTAAGTGGATAAGGAGAAGCAAAGGTGAAGGGGCTCAAATTTCATAAACAAGTGAAGTTGCAAGAAGATTATGACATTAAAATAACATCCACTTGGTAAATCAGTGGAGACTTAGAGAGGCAAACATGGTAGGTTGCCTACTGAATTCTGAGCTTGCATCTGCATGTCTGGGTGGGGTAGGCCATTGAATTTTTAACAGTCTTGATGCACATTTCCATTTCTCCAGCAGACAGTGTCCCATGTATTCATCTCTCCTAACAATAGCGAAATGTCAGCATACTTTCAGGCTGCTCTAAATTAAACATTCATCCCCTCTGAGTATACAGCTATAGAGCTGTGCCATCCTCTCCCACACTATTTTTCTATTTTCACATAGAGGGCTTTGGCCAAATGAGGAACAAGACACTTTCTCACACTTCGGACCAGATGGTAAGGGTGTGAAGTATATAATTATTATTATTTTATTGTTTACTAATATACCAAATGACATTCGTCTGACTTACTTTCATGATAATATCCCACATGTCCCAGACCTCAAAATGTTAAATGGCCAAGAAAGTTGAAGATTTAAGATGGGGAGGGGGATATTTTATTAATGGGAACTATTAATATTCCATCGCAGTGGGACAATGGTGTGTTTCTTTTTCAGAAGCATAATGAATAACTGAGAGCCTCCATGGTACCCGATTCCTCAGCATGAATATTCAGGCGCTGGTGGTGTATCATGGGAGTGTTGAGAGTCTCTTCTCTACGCTGTAGTGGATCACATCCAAGCATTTTGTCTCACCTTAACCATTTGTCTCTATTTCCTTCCATGCACACTCAGGCATGTGACTGTGGCCAGTAGCATCTGGGGACTGGCACCTATATAGATCTGATGCTTGACTCTCAATAACAGCCCTCCACAGAGGCTGGATTGATTGATTACACTACTGTGGCTTTGTGTGGGTTTTTAATTGATTGATTAATTGTGGGCCTGAGTTGAGATGTGATTGATTATGAGTAGTCAGCAGTGGGTAGGAGCTGGACTGTCAAAGCCCAGAGGGTGAGAGGTGAGCTCATGTGGTTCCTGCAATATGCTCATCCTTTTATCTGAGAATCCCACTTTCATCTCTGATGCCCAGTACAGCCACACTTTGTCCTTGCCCTGGTCACCTCTCTGGAGCTCTTTTTCTCTCAGTGTCGTTGCATATGTGTCTGTGTTCACATGTGCTGTTGCCTGCAGCTCTGTATGTCCTGTTCCTGCCAGGGGAACGTTCAATAATGTCAGGTCTGTGGCATTCAGCAGATACAACAAAAGATTCCTTACAGACCTCAAAGACTTATCTCTCGTAGAGCCCATACAAGGAAATAGAAACAGTTCAAACATAAAAAGAAGAGGAACAAAAGATGCAAAGAACAGAAGAATATGACCGCGAACAATGAAAAAGGCCAATAGTGACCCCACTCCAGAAACCTCTTTCAGATATGACAGTAAGCATAAGAATAATAAGAATGAAAGACAAAAATAATCTATTTGAGAACAGGACCAGGAAGGGCAGACTGTTGACAAACATTTCAACAGTAGGCGTGTCACAATAAATGATATATGTCCCTACGGGTTAATAAATAACAAAAATCTATGCTTATTTAGACTGAGATACAAAGACTTCAGACACAAAACTTAGATGCAACACTCATTTCAGTCATTTCTTTAATGTTCATTAAAGTCAGTGTTGTTTCAAGATATATGACAGACAAATGGACTTACAATAAAAACAAACATGGAATAAATGAGCCAACAAAAACAAACAGGCAAATAAATAAATAATTAAATTAACAATAAATGAATCAATGAGTAGACTACAGACTCTAGCTTGGGGATGGGCAGTCTGTGCGGGTATCACAGGCAGTTTGTTTGTCTGTCATCTCAACATGAAGAGTCTCTCTTCCTCCTTTACTTCCTTTAGGATGACAATCTTGATGTAAAGGCTTTGGCTAGTCACTCATCAAATTGGGGATCAAACAGGAATATTCCCTTTGCTGTGCTCTGATCTCTGAACATGTTTTACAAGATATACTAGATATATCAGAAGATGTTGGGAAGGCACAAATGTTGTATTTTGCTAATGAATATAATAAAGCAGCTGTAGGTACTAAAAATAGACACGTTCTTGTTAAAGACTCCTGTTTTACTTGTGAGACTGATCAAAAAATGCAACTCTAATGGATGTTTAAAAAGAGTCTGCATTGCCACCCTACTGCTTGGTACTATGCTGTACTTGTAGTTTAAATGAAGGAGTAGAAAAGGCTTGTTTTCTAATGTAACTGTGTACTTTTTCCTTTTATTTGTATGAGCCATGATTCGGCTGTTTGGATGATGACATTTTGGTTGATGATCTTGGAGTCTGAGCAGTTTCACAGTCTGATTTCCCTCTTGGCTGCTGTCAAAAGAACCAATATAAGCTGTACTGAGCTTGTTTTAATATTATTGGAGTAGCAATTTGCACTGCCACAATAAACAACTACAAGGTTGCCTATTACAGTGCTAACTGTGATTGTGGTGATACAAAATTGAACTTGGATGCAGACAGACAGCCCATATTATATAACTAAGTCTTCCAGCCATCTGCAAGTCATTTACTTTCCATGTAGAGTAGAGTTGCACAAAGTCTTTTTGATTTTATCAATATTTCTTTGAATAAAGTCTAATAGAAATAGTCACTGAATAAAGCTGACAGTGGGAGGCTTTTTTATTAGGGTGAGCATTCACATTGTCGTTGGTCAGCGGATTTGTCAGTATTATACAATATACAAAATTTAAAAAACTCCTCAAACTAAATATTGTGTTATATGATGCATTGCACTTCTAAAGGGTAACATGCATTTTTTGTATCTTTTTGTATGTGCATTTGGATCTACTGCCAAATGTAAAATTAAAGTACAATAATAAAGTTCCTCACAAGCATTTACAGTATGATATGGATATCCGCCTCACAGGAAGAGTTCTGGGTTTGATTCCCGGGTTGGCCAGGGTCTTTCTGTGTGGAGTTTGCATGTTCTCCATGTGTTAGCATGGGTTCTCTCCAGGCACTCCAGCTTCCTCCCACAGTCCAAAGACATGCAGTCAGGTTGATTGGAGACTCTACATTGCTCGTAGGTGTGAGTGAGAGTGTGAATTGTTGTCTTTGTCTATATTTGGCCCTGCGATGGACAGGTCACCTGTTCAGGGTGTACCCCGCCTTTTGCCCAGATGGTAACTGGCACAGGCTCCAGCACGGCCACGACCCCTACGGGGACAAAGCGGTTCAGAGAATAGTAGGATGGATGGATATGGACATCCAAGACCATGCATTGAAGGGACAACTGTCTCACGCTAGAAGTGAAGCAGCCTTGAGCCTGATTTTTAGGGAGTGAGTAACATACCCAATCAGTCATGATATACTTTAGACTAAAATTTGAGTTTCCTCTCTAGAAACTCCCAAAAGGTTCACAGGTGTTCTAAGCTGACTGCTCTCCTCTTATGGGCAGTCCAGAGAGAGATGTGTGAGAGGGCTGCAAAACACAGCCACCTGTCAGACACACATTTTTAAATGTGGTAGATGGTATTATGAAGATGTCACTGTACAGAAATATTTATAATTCCTATTTTCAACAAACAGAAATCAAAAAGAGTCATAAATCACTGTACACTGTTTAATACAAAGTCTATGATTCTTTCCCACTTTTTCCTTCATAAATTGGAAATAAAGATGTATTTATTCTGTGACAAAACCTTATACTTTCTATATATGGATCCCTGCTAACCAGGCAGATGCCACGACGTAGTGCTGCAGAATAGTACGTATGGCATCCTGTAACTTAGGTAAGACTGAACTTGAAGATGGAAGTGACACTGTTAAATAAAAGTAAAAGTCCCTGAAAATCAGACATGTATAAAGAACACAAACTCCAAACTCAAGTAAAAGTTCAAGTATTTGCCTAGAAATCACTTCACTACAAGTAGAAGTACCCTATAACTCCTCTGCTCAAGTAAAAGTACTAATGTACATCATCTAAGTACAAAAGTAAAAGCACTCCCCCAAAAAACAGCAAAACAACAGTACTTTAAAAATCAGATACTTTTGATAATATAAATGTAAAAGTCTCAAAGGTGACAATGATGGTAAAAATATTTGTCACCTACAGTCAGTAACAGCGGGGCTGACTTTAACCATCTTATGTAGTGAGTGAAGGTTAATCCATAGATGATACATTGTATTAGTATTACTCCACTTTATTAGTTTACAATGGTTTTTATAAGAATTTAAAATTCTAAAATGTAACTAATGCTTTTAAAATAAATATAGTGGAGCAAAAATACAATATTTTCCTCTGATTTGTAGTTGAGTAAATGTAACATAAAATGTAATATAAAATGGAAATACTACTTGTATTAAAGTACAAGTACAAGTATCTCAAAATTTTACTTGAGTACAGTACTTAATTAAATGTACTTAGTTCCTTTTAATATTAATTTAAATTACATTAAACCTATAAAGTAAAAATAATGCATCAAATGACAAAGTGAAAACAGTGTCTGTGTGCTTGAAACCCTCAGAGAATTATGAGTTGAATCTGCAGCTTCCTTTGGCTTCAAAGGGTTTTATAGTGAGAATCTGAAGAAAAAGGTACTGTGACTCTTCCAGATGGCAGGTTTACTTACCTTCAGCTGATAGATATCTGTGGTCAGATCAAATGGCTGATGACAGTCCAAACTCTTAAACCCTCTCTTGCATACAGTTTTCACTTGATTGCTTTACTTTACTTTCACCTGGTGAACGTGCTTGGATACAAAAGACTGGAAATGTTCTGTCAAGTGTTAATTCAGTTCATCACCATCCGCATGTAGCCTCAGGTCTGAACTCTGATCGACCTGCTACTTAAATTAAATCACTCTCTGACTGTGATGATGACCATCTCTGCTTTGATTCCAACAATCAGTTTTCTGTGTTGCGCTGAGTTCTGAGTTCTCATCACTGTTATAACTCAAGGTCAAACCATTTCTTGATTTCAGTTGTGTTGTACTTCGTGATATGTTGTTGCTATACTTCTGACCATGAAAATATATATGTGGGTCTGCTGGCCATTAATCACCTAGTGCTCTATTTGTCATATTTTTCCATGGGTTTTCAGCGATGCCTTAACTTTGGTTACTTTAGGTTATTAACTTAGGCGGTTGAGTGAGAAGTACCCAAATACTTTACTTAAGTAAAAGCACCAAAACTGTAAATACTTCATTACATTTCATGTAATGAATGTAGTGAATGAAAGTAGCATTAAAAATAAATGTACAAGCAGTACTATAAGACACTGATGCAAATTCTTGATTTTTACTTTTGAAAAAAAATCATTATTTCCTTCTTTGGGCCAGAAACTTTTCAAGGGGAAATGTCTCAATTGTACAACTGCTAACTTCAACATGACAAAGACCTCCCACTGTTTTTGTTGTAGGGGGTCACAAGCTCTTTAGGGTCACATTTTTAACAATGAATTTTATGAGCTTATTGTCCGCTTTAAGGAGAAATCATAATATTTACAATCTGTTATAGTTCGTGAGTAAATGTACTACTACTCCAATTCTCTGTTCATCTGTATCTTTGTTCTGCACTTAAGACAAGTGTGAGTGAAGCCTTAGGTGTTGTAATGTGCATGCAGGTGCATCAGACTTTGTCTTTGGACAGCCTGGAGCTCCCCTATGGGGCCCAGCAGCAGAAGTAGTAACGGAGTGAATGTTACTAACCCTTCCTGCTTCCATTAGAGACAGAAACTAGAGGATTACTGCCAGGGCAGAGCTAATGACTGTCATGGCCACAGAAAGCCGATTTACTGAAACCGTGGCAGGGAGGCATGAAGCCAAAATCTCCCACTAAGACCCAGTGTGAGGGGCCTTAATAAAGGAGACACTCTGCTCTCTCTCTCTCTGCTTTTTTCAGTAGAAAAGTTGTAAAAATCACAAAGAATATGTAATACATGCATCTCTCATGTTATTTTCTAGCAGCATTTAATCAAATAGTCAAAAAACATCCAATACAAATACATAGGAGATAACTGAAAAAAAAGAAAAAAACAAGTGATTAAAGCAAGATTTTTGAGGCAAGTTTCTTTTTGAAAAATATGTATTTGACTTTAATATTTAACTGTGGGCATACTAGAGAATTACAGCATAAATAAATAGCTCCATCATAATCACTAACTCATAAGACATAAATTACTAGAAATTACAGCATTTAAGTCAGTGAAGATAAAAGCAATGAGTCACCTTCTTTCTTTAACTAATGTATCAGCTATTTGATGCTCTGCATGGGAATTTGACAACATCTGTGTTTCCAGTATCTGGATTTAGGTTGGTTTTGGTTTTGCAAATAAAAGCACTTTCCTGAACTGTGACGTTAAGTCTTTGAAAATAGAGGTTATGATGGTGGTGGGGGGTTACACAAGAAAAGGTTTTTTTGTGGCATGTTATGGAGCAATACCCAGTGTGAAATACAACGCTGAATGCAATGGGAGCCATTCCTTCTGCCAAAATGCCTTTATTTTCCACACAACACTGTCAAGAGACACTTCAGCTCAGTGACATTTAAGAATATCTGATCTAAGGAATTTCTTATCGTTCACTGCGGCTTTTCTTATTCCCTCCATTTTCTTTTTCCTTTTCTCTTCCAGCCTCAGAGTTATCTTCCCTGCTCTCTGTTCCATCTAAATAGCATGCACATAGAGTCCACGCACCTACAAACACTTGTCTGTCCATTGATTTGGCCAATTCACCGCATACAGCGGCAAAGGAGAGCACTCATGGAGAAGTTTGTACAATTGATCTCTGGAGGGTTTTAGATGCAAGACATCCATAATTCTTATTAGACAATGTGTGTCATCTTGCAGGATAGTGTTTTCTGCATTGTCCCCTTTTTATGTAATCCAGAGTACTGCATTTGAAATCAGTGAAATAGTTGAATTTATGCAAGTATGTCTCAGCTACTTGTTATTTAAATATACAGCACTTTTTGCTGCTTTTTCACAATATAAACATTTATCATGCAACTACATCGCTGTGAAAAAGTATTTGCCTCCTTCCTGTTCTCAAATATGCAGAAAAGAATAGTGTAAGTATTGTAACAATAATAACTTTACAATACAGATGCCTTGCACAACTTTACATTATATTTAAGTTAAAAGATATTCATTGAAAATTAAAAATAAAGCTTTATCAGGAAATCTTATGCATCAGCGTTTGCATATCAAACCAGTAACCATAAGTGAATTTGCTGACGTTTTTACAGTTTTTAAAGATGTATATCACACCCTGGAATGTCTTTGTGGCCATCTGATGTCTGACTGCATTTTCTCTGAAATCCTTGTATATTTGTGATGGAAGAAAGTCTGGCAAAGGATTAGGGGAGAACAGCAAACTGCCAAAATCTGCACAGCCTGTCAGAGTTTGGAAAAGAAAGAGACAGGAGAGCAAAAAATGTCAAGAAGGAGACTGCAAATGAGGCTTGTTTCAATAAGGGGATCGATGGGGATGCAGGAAAAGATGTTGTGTGCATCGATGATAAGTGTCCACAAGCAAACACTGGTGGTTAGTTCATAGAAGAGGCTTATGTGTGTGTGTTGGAAGAGTGTTGAACAGTGAAAATAGTGTGAGGAAAAATTAAGATATAGATGGTGCTCATAGGAGGCTGCAAGATAAAGAAAGGTTGTGACTAGTTTGTGGAAAACTAGTAATAAACTAGTTTTCCAAAACCAATGCAGTTTGTTGTTATAGCTTGAAAAAATATTTCTGATTAAGAATATACCATTGCTTTATTTAAGAACAAACATTATGTAAAATAGTTAAAAGGTGAAGGAGACTTGAATTAAAATCAAATCTCTTTCAAATCGTATACCTGTTTTATGTAAAATCGTGATTATGATGGCCCAACAACTAGTGTATACAGTAGGGAATCTCTACAGGCTTGCTAATTATTTCAGGCTGTTGCCCTTTGTGTTATTTATTTCCCTGTCCCAGGCCATTTGTAGGAAGATGTGATTGTTGGGGACAGCCCTTCAGCAGTTGTGCATGTCACAGGCCCTTGTGGGAGATGCACAAAACCACAAAGCCCCTCACGGCAGACCAGCCCCAGTGGCCGCAGTAGCTCTTATTTATGATAACCATCATTTTAGATTTATGTTTTTATTTGGACTGCTTCCTACACCCAGGCTGAGCCTATTTAACCCTAATTCCATAAAAGTTGGGACGCTGTGCAAGGCAACAGAATGCAGTGCTTTACATAAAGCAAATAAATTCATCTTACCCATATTCATCTTAGCATCTGAGAGACTCTGTGTATCCAAGAGTTGGCAATTACCTGTTGCCAATTAACCTAATTAGTTGCAAAATGTTCTTGTTAGTGCCCCTTGCTTTTCTAGCCTTTTGTTGCCTCTGTCCAAACTTTAGCTGCCATCACTTTAAAAATTACATTTTCATTTCATCATTGCATTCTGTTTTTATGTAGATTTCACAAAACTTTTTTTGAATTAGTGTTGTACATCACTCTTACAAAAGAGAAGTGTACTTAAAGTTTATTTGTTATGTATGCTTATGTCTATGTACTTCTAGTATACACGCAAAACTTTCTAGAAGATCAGAATATACTTCAACCTACTAAACAGTTGATTAAAGTGCACTTCCGAATAATTGTTTTTTATTTATTATTTTTTTATTTATATTTACTTGTACTCGGACTTGTATAGTCCAAGTATACTTGGACTTTTCTATATACTTGTCAGTTTAGATCAAGTATACTTAAATACTACTTTGCCTAGTAGATCTCTGATAAGTACATAAAAAGTAAACTGAAAGTATACAAGCTCATGTTCAGTTTAAAAAAAGTATACTAATAGTAGACTTGAATATAAATCTTTTTTGTAAGTGCACAGAGCATATTTACATGTGCATACACTGAAGTGAAGCCATGTGCAGTTGAAAAAGGCAGGTATGTTCAGCTTTGATGCCAGCGTGTTATTCATGTTCTTTTATCAGTGATGTCGCTGACATGGACCTATAGATGTGCTATTGATAGGTTCTCCTTCTCATCTTGTTAGGATGCCATTAGTCACTGATAGCATCTGAAGCAGGATCTACCAGACATAATATGGGAATTGTCTTCAGGCTTGGAGACCAAAACGTTCTTGTACCCTTTTGAATAGATATTACAATGACTGAAGGTGAACTCTATTGTAGAGGAATATACAGTGCACAGAATATAAAGACAGTGCAGGCTATGGAACAAAATGGTGTTGATTTTTAAAGAAGTTATGTAGATGTTCAGACACTATTTGATAGCTGTCACTACATGTTTATCAGCAATTTGTGTACTGATATGTTGATACTGACAATAAGACAGATTAGTTGCCTCTGTGGCAAGTGTTTTTCTTTGTTTTCTGAATGCTGATGGCAACAGGAGGAGATCTCCATAGAGTTTCTCACTGTTTCCCATCCTGTGTTAAAAATAGCCACAAAGGGTGACAGTGAACCATCATGGCATGTCATTTTTGGGATCAGTTCTGTGCTGAGAAACGGTTGGAACCTCCTGTCCTCCCATCGGGAGAAATGTTGTTTGTCATCCTTGTTCACCTAGGTCATGTGCTTGCCATGTGTGAATCTTGCATTGCTGTGACTTTGGGATAAGATTCTGCTTTACTGGACTAACTGGGGTGTGGTGGGAAAACTCACATATCCTATTTTTATGCTATACACTGCAAGATCTTGCTGTAACCTCTGTCTGATGTCATTACGTTTATTGAATGCTGACAATTAAAAGCACATTTGACAGAAACATTTTTCACATTTCCCAATTTCTCCTGTTTTGCTAATATCTCATATTATATGGTTTTCATGCTACGGTAGCACCTTGAAACTGTTGCACATCTTCTGTGCTGTTGATAATTAGTGTTGGGGGAATTGCCTGTTCTATAGAAGGAAAACCTTTGTACCAAAATATAACACTGCCTGAAGAAGTAACAACACCATCCTTTAAGGTAATGTTTGGTGAATGAAGATGGAGATAGCTCTAACAAGTCCCTAACCCAAAGGTCCTTCCCTCTCCATCTACTGTCTGCTGTTGGGCTCTTGAGCATGTTGCTCAAATGAAGGCACATCCATCTTCTTTTTATCCCAAATTACCCACCGTCTTTGATTCTCACTCCCTGTGTAAATGAAGTGGGTGTGAGAGGGCGGGAAAGTGGTGGGCTGATGGATCTTATTAGAGGTGTTGCACTGATAAACAGTAGAGAGACAGCACGATGCATGGTGAGAGAGAGAAAGAGAGTTACAGGAGGCAGGAGAACAATACCGATGTCTCTGTTCACAGTGGCAAGATGCCCTTGAGAGTGCAGAGACAGAAAAGGCAGAAAAAGACACAAAGAAGACAGCAAAAGATGTTGAGCTGTCACAAATGTAGCATTGATGTCACCTTGGCTTACCTCCATCAGTGCACCTCAGTGACCAGAGAGGTTATTCCACATGTGTGAGCTGAGTGAAACTTCATGTTTACAAAGGGATAAACGTTTGTTGGCGCTCACTCCATCTCACTCACCTTAATTCCTTTTCCTGACTGTCCTCTGGCCTTCCATTTAGGAAGTGAGAAAGTATGCATCTATCTTTAAGTCTTGGAACTCTATTATCTTACTCTTGACCCATTTGGAGTGCTTTTTCTGTTTTTTTCTTTACAATGATGCATATTTTTCAAAAAGAGTTTCCTTGTTCATGTTCGAGTAATTAAGGTACATTCAATACGCAGTCCACTGCACACAGGTGTAACCTCAAAACTTCTACCAGTCCTTTTCAATGTATTCTAATCAGTAGATGTGTGGGTAAGTCACACATATTGACAATCTTGAAATATTGACTTTTAAGAATTTAAGAATTGAGCAGACTATGTTGTCACCATAAATTATGACCATCTCTCTCTAATCTATTTGTGGCTCACAAGGTTAACTTTTCTGAGACTTGAAGTTAGGTTGAGGTGATTTGGAACAGAAAGGAAGGAGAAACATTTGGTGCTTGTACAGAAAGTATTATACACACCCTGGTACACTGCATGCTAGAAGAGACGGATTGAGCCTATGAGCTTGGCTTTGTTAGATCCAGGCATAAAGCGATGTCAGTTACAGCTGGCTTGAGGACTTTATGTAATCACACAGTCTAAGACAGTGAAGCAGCTGCAAACACACACATACACAAAACACATATATATCCAAACTTGAATATTTCTTACTACAGTAGCTTGTATAACAACCCTCTGTGTGTGTGTGTGTAAATTTAATCATTAATAAACTTACACCACAGAGTCACTGTTTTGATGCCGTTTTGCAAAACAAGTCAAGTGTTAATTTTCAAGCATTAGTGTGTTCATTTTGTTAAGTATGATTTACAGCAAATAAGCTATAAATGATAGTGGAAATCCAGCCCAATATATTTATATATATATATATATATAAACTCTCTCATATAGGCCTTGCACACAGCAGAAAACATCACAACACAAAATAACTTATTCATTCATCACGCCGTTGTTTCTGTCTCGTTCTTTTATTCTTTTTACCTGTCAGTGATCTCC
>OMLM01011998.1:22791-50624 GCA_900302695.1 Helostoma temminkii
GAATTTAACTCAACTGCTGCTTTCATGATTGCTGATGATGATTAGTTAAATCTCTAATCCAGTGGTTAATGGATTCTCTTTGCGACTGAATCAAAAACACCAGGATGCAGTGTTTCATACAAAAGCAAAAAAAATATCCTTATTTATATCTTTATTTTGTTGTAAAAGGCCTTCACAAGAAAGAACTACATAAGATTTTTGTCTTATATTTGGACCAGAATGGTCCAAAATCTTGTTTGCTTTTTGACTTTGCATCATTTAATCATATGTTTACAAGTCTTGACAGGAAGTCGTACATCAATTATATATGTAGCTTGACACAAAGACTTGATATTGGTACTTGATATTTGACATATCAATGCATAATGGCAGTATTTTTGACTAAAGATATTAAAATATACATTTTTGTGTGGGATGAGAGCTGGCCTGTTTGATGAGTATAAATTTAGGTCCAGATCTGAAGCATTTGGCATTTTCTTCCTCTCATTTTGGATAAAAGCATTGTAATTAGAATGATACAACCAGTTAGTCAAGGGCACTTAAATATGTATTTAAGGTGATTAATGGGCATTTGTGAAGTTCATAGTAGTGCCATTGAATGCTCGTGGGTGAGAATGTGTCGGCCAATTGATCACGCTTATTGATTTTTATCTAAACCTCCCCTCGATATCTCTACAAGTCGCCCATTAACTGAAATATGTGAGCATGTGTTTGACTCTGCCAAGTGTGACTGTGAGTTTTCTTTACGGAGGAAGCGAACGGCGCCTCCTGACTCAGTGGAGCGTGATGCATGTGTATGGCAGCAAGTTGTGTCTCTGCACTGACACGAATGCTACAACACCCTGCTCTGCAAATGTCAGTCCCATCCAATTAAATGGTTGAGTAATGCCATTGCCCACAAGGGGATCCCACCAATAAAGTTCTCTGTTATCAGCTTTGTTTCCTGTTTTTACATTTTTTCTGGAGACACTTAATAGACAACAGTGTTGTCATACAGGCTCCTGCAGTGCATCCAGTCACAGAGAAGACCTGTGAGCCGTTACAGTACCATGTTTCATGCTGCAATATCCTTATGCTGTTTCTGTGATTCTCTTGGGTTATGTCTGTGCTTGTTATTCATTTGCAAGCAGTTTTGACCACCTACACATTTGCTATATTTACAACAATGTCAGTCTCTAGTCTGCAGTGTTGACTTCACTTTGATTATTGGTTGCTGTACTTGTTGTCAAGCTCCCACATTATCCAGCTTGCTCCCTCCCAGTGATGAAATTCATCCATGCTGTTCAAGAGCAACCTACAGTAACAGATTTTAGAGAGTGCCGCTGGATCATAGAATATTGAACACTCACAGCTCAGTTACTTTCCATTAAGATGTCTATGCTCTGTTTTGTCTGTGGCAGTGATGCCACAGAAAGCACTGATGTTACTGCTGTCGGTTGTTTCCTTGGAGATTGAGCTATAAATTAGCTTAACATTTGTCTCTCTTGACTCTTGTGGTACGCAAATAGAGGAGGACATTTAGAAATCTTTCGCATGATGAAACTTTGTTATAAATTATGACTGCTAGAAATGCCTGGCTATATACTTTGTAAATGTCCTAAAAGCCAGGTCAGTTACTTTGACATCTTATAGTACACGCTGTACAGTACATCCCCTAATATTCACAAGGAAGAAATAATTTCACATAGACTACAAACCATACTGTGTTTCTTCTTGGCTGGCTGTCAGAGTAAAGCAGGGTTATTGGCTGAGGAGGAGCGTGTGCTCATGTAAATCCCTCCTTACCCGCCACAGTCATTTTCACATATTAATTAAGCCAACTTACAAACGTGCTGCTGGTAGTAATTGTGCCAATCTGCCACTCTAACAACAAGAAGATAAGGCAGATGAGACATGTGCAAGCTTTTGCTGTGTTTTACGAGAGAAGTTCTTAATTGGTGAACTTAAATAATAACATAAGGTGCTGTCTGGATCTTGAGGCAGATTGTACAGATGCTAGGCCTCGTCCTGCCCTTTTCTGTTGGAGGAGGATACACGTTTCACACCCTCACTAAACTCATTAGCCAAAGCTCTTCACACTTTGGCATGACGAAACTCTGCAGGAAAATGATTTGAGCTCAGCGTCGAACTGTTGCCTACACAGGGCTCGGTTTACTCAGCATGTATTCCCTGTGAAAGTAATACTTAGAAATAGATTCACATAGGCATTAAAAGAGTAACAGTCTTTATGGGGCCATTGGAGATTTTTAGCTCCCTAAAAGGAATTTGATGTTCAGTCCAGCATGTTAACGGTCCCACTCTCCAAAGGCTGCTTCTTTGAAAGGCTGAACACTACATTACAGGGAAATGTTTGGGAGAGGGGCTTTTCTATGGGTCACTAGGTAATGCTAAGAAAATGTTCAGTTTGACATTTATTCACGACCCGTCTTCCATCTGCTCCAAGCTCTCTATGTTGCAGAAGCCACAAGGCCACAAATTAAAGTATTTAAGAAACTGTGTGCAACATATATTCAGATTTATTTTATGACACTACAACCATATTGAATTGCTCCAGCGGAGTGTTCATTTTAAGACTTGATGCATACTGTCATATATTATGAGGGTAATTTGTGAGAAGGTGTGCAGTGAACCAGCAGTGGTAGGCATTAAAAGGTCTAACGCGGGTGGATTTTTCACTCTGACGTATGAAATGTTTGCTAATTGACAGTGCAAAGGTCACGCTGTTCTTGGCTTTGAAATTCTCAAGCACCTTGGGAAAACTGGATTGAGCTAAATGAAATGTGCTGCACAATCTTGTCTTCAGCTGTGCTGCAGCATAATATAGGTAGAACTGACTGTAGGAAAATTCGATTGAAACCTATTAAAAACATTTTCATTGTTTTCATGTTAAACATTTTTATATAGCAGCTTCTGGTAGAGGGTTCTGTCCTCTGTTGGTCATCCTGAGGTGTGTCTACTTTTTTCTAATCAGAGGGAGTTTTTCTATCTAATTCAAGGGCTTAAGGACACAGAGTGTCATCATTGTGAAGCCCACTGAGGCAAATTGGTGATTGATTGGATTTGATAACTGTTTGGGTGAATGTAGTGTATTTTTATTCTCCTAATTGAAATACACTGTATTATTGTAATTTGTTCTCAGGTCTCTCTTCTAAAAGACACTTTGATCTCAATGAGATTTCCTGATCTGAAAAACTTAACTAATATCACAAATTTACCTGAAGGGGCTTTACAATCTGTGGAGCATACAGCACCATGTTGCCTGATTTGGATGTGTTTGACGGGAAAACAACTGAAGAAATGAAGAAACTAAACTGTCTTGGGCAGTCTCAGAGTAGATGTGGCGTTGTGGTACAAAGTACAAATACACATGTGAAGTTATGGTATGACAGAATGCAAGAAATAAATGTGTTTATATATGAAAAACAAATAATTTGCACTTTTCCAGTCAACTTGACGTGACTTGCCTTTTCTGGTTTTTCATTGGGCAAAAGTTGTGAATAGTATCTAGTATCTGGTGCTTTTTGTGACATCACCTCTGTTGGGGTTCTGAGAAAGCAGAGACAATAAACTGCAGATTATTGATTGGTCATAGAGAAGCATTACTACTGCACCACAGTCATGTTGTCATCTGAACTGAAGTATTTCCCAAACTCTCATGATTTTTTTCAACAATCTTTCATCTTGCTGCCCTCAGTTCTTACAGTGGAAAACTAAGGACCTGGTACTAAACGTGAAGGCATTAGCATCTAATTGAGCTGAGTCTGTACAGTGCGGTGGAAAATTGTAAAAAATTATGAAGTCTCATAAAATGGTAACAATAAAACTACAGTATTGCTGCATTTAAATGTAAAAAAATAAAACATAAAAATGTGTAAATATGTTTATTTTAGTTTTGTGTTTAGTGCTTAAAATCTGCTTACGGTAGCAAACTGATAAATATACGCTGAATAATACTTTCATATTATTCATAATATTTTCTTCTTTTGTCTGCTGTACAATTTAGTCTAGATGAAAAAATCTCTTTTTATCGATCAAGTTATCAGATCTTCAGATTAAACTTGATTGTCCCCATCCTTTCACCAAAAACCTCACAGCAAGGACAAATTATATTACTTCTCTGCTTCGCTGCTACTGCTAAGAAGGAAACTACATTAGGTTTGACTTCAAGATTAAAAAGCAATGACTTGTACAACAAGCTGAAGTAGACAAATGCAGCGAATCCCTGAGGGTTTAAGAAGTGTCCGTCAATTGTCTGTCTGTGCCTCAGCCTCAAGTCTTTCCTATCCTCTATCAGCTCTGCTCCTTTCAAAGTGTCAAGTCGGTAAAAAGTTGCTTTAGACAGCAGAGAGTTTACTGAGTGACTGCAGCTGTAGCCTAAGGAAGTTTTATTAAGTACTAGCCTTTATTTTATCCAAAATGTAATGTGACAGAAGGAAAAAAAAAGAAAAGAAATTTCAGAAAATAATATTTGTTGAGTTATGTTTGTCTACGGATATCTGACAACTGATATAGAAAAGCTACAATCCCGACCTGTACGAGTTGATCGTTAAAAAAACAATGTAGAAATTATTTTCAGATTTTTAAACATTTTACTTGAAGAATACAGACTCTGCTTTAGGGGTAGTTAAAACTTTTCCTATATGTTTTATGAGCCTTATATGGTTTAATGACTACATTGATATTTTTAAGGTCAGTATACAACATCTTCTGTCTTCTGCTGTCAGTCTGTCATCATGTACAAATTTCACCCAGCAGCTACTGACAAGACAGTTTTGATTTTCTATTTGATATTTATCGTTTTCTCTTGATGCGTAAGAACATGTGACACGATCGTGCCTTTTAAACAGTTACAGTTTCACTTGTAAAAAATGGTTTATAAACATTTCATTTACTGAACATGACAATTATGAGGAGCATGAACAGACCTGTCATTTTCATGTTCAGCTAAACCAAGAAACTCAAAGTCCTTTCAACCATTCTCTGTGGCCTCAGAATAGATGTAGGCACTTAGTGTTATTCTCGCTATTTTAGTGGAGCATGTCCCCGATTTTCTGAATGTGCTTATTTATTTGCAGTCCTAAGTGTCCAACTCTTTGAAAAGATAATAAAACCTCAAACCTTGAGAACAGAGTTTCGAAACAGCTTGAACAACATTCATTTATGATCTATGCTTATTGCTAAGCTACGCTATAAACTACCTAGAATAGGTTATAGGCTTATTTTGTGTGTTTAGAGGCAGGATTTGGCAGACTGGCCATGACAACTGGCAGGGTGTATATGTAATAACAGTGTGGAAACAGTCCAATCTTGTCAGCAATGGAGCATCTGCATTTTTTGTTTCAAATTCATCTTGATAGCCACAGATTTTATACAGCTGTCCCAGCAATTTGCCTCTTTGTATTATATAAATGGCTATCAGACTTCAGAGAGTGTGTTGTGTTGCTTATCACAGACTTCAAAGTCTAAAAAGGTTTATCGTGGTGAGACATCTTTTCTGGTGGTGGCTGTGGTTAGGTTGAGATTGAACTGTTGATTGAATAGCAGATCGTGTACAGGTAAATAAACCCACAGTTGCTACAATACTGCTAGTTTTAACGTGCTCGTTTGTTATTTTGGAACAATGATAAAAATGTGTGTGAGAACCAAATTATCATCAGTCTGGTTGTATAATTGCATGGTCGTGTCTGTGTGGTAATTTGCTGGTTTGAAAAGAAATCTTGCAATTATAAATGTGTGAATAACTAACCCTAAACCTAAGCCATTGCACTGTGGTTTTATAATCCCAACAGACTTGAATTCATATCAGTATTGTAAATGTTTAGAGTGTAGGAGTTCCTGACTGAAGTGCTGTGTGCATCTATTTATGCTACTAAGTATTAATGTAATAAGTGAGCAGTTTAAAATATTTTCACATGCCTTTAATGAGGAGACATACTATACCACATTATTTATAACTTATGGTTCCCTTCACTGAAACAGTCTGAAAAAGTATGTGTTTTATCCACTAGTTACCCTTATCCTTTAGAAATCAGAGGTAATAAATGATGCTAGAATACAGCCTGACACAAACAGGATAATGTGGTCACATGTGCAGGGTTAAGGGTGCAGTAATGAACAGTCTAAAATGTACTGAGTCCTATCAGTGTGTGATAATGTTGGGCGTGTCTTATTTAGCTAATGCTAATGGGTCATTGCTCTCTGTTGTGTTTAAAGGAAAAAGCTGGAGATTTTGGGAAACATGCTTATTCTCTGTCCTACCAAATGTTACATAAGGACTTTGATACCACTGCTTGCTCAAAATATGAAGATACTAATATATAGCAGCTGGCTAACTTAGCACAAATCCAAAAATCAATCTACCAGTCCTCCCAACGTTCATGAATGAATCAACTAGAAACAATATTTGCCTTTATACAAGCAAGATTAAATGTGTTAATCAGTGAGCTTCAGAAAGCCAGTAGGTGAATATTGTTAGTCTTGGGCAGATCCAGTCATTATCTACATGTTAGAGTGGTATTAACCTTCTCATCCATTTCTCAGCAAGAATGTTAAATAGCATATTACAAACAAAAGTTTGAATTTTTCCTTTAAGGTAAGATATGCTGTGTTTTCACACACGGTGATTTACTTTCAAAGAGAAAGGGCCACTCACTCAGTTCAGTGAACGGAATAACTGAAACTTGCCCTCATCATTTACTGAAGGAAGAAACATTTCTTCTGTTTGCTATCTTTAGTTTTTCAGCCATATTGTAGGGCAAACCTAAAATTGAGAGGCAAAGAGGAACCTCCTAGTGAAGAAGCATTATAGTGGGAAAAAAGCTGAAAGATGGAGACGATGGGTGAGAGAACAGGGGAAAGAGATGGGAGACATGTCTTAGCTAATGGGAAAGCCTTCAAGCGAGACAGTAATCTGGGTAATATGTCAGGCTATTTTCAGCTGGGGAGCTTGACGTTTTCCCAATTAAACATAGGTGCAATGGCAGCTTTTCCTCTAATTGTTTAACACATAGACCACCGGCAAGTAGCATGACCTGCATGTGTGTAGTGTAGATTAATCTACCACACCACAACGTGGTGATTGACACAGACATCCCCCAGGGCTGTCTACACCATGAACTTGATCAGCCTCCATTTCAGCACCTTCACGACCAAAGAAGGATCAGGAGCTCTACAGAGAAGAGGAATAATTAAGCTGTTTCAATACTGGAAGTTATCAGACATGAGTAGTCGTGAAGGAGTCCATTCATCTTCATTATGACTCAAAATATGTCATTCATAGATCGGTTACACCCCTGTTATTGACTATGCGGACTAATTTAAATAGACAATGAGAAACCTCCCCTTTCTAAGTTCTTCATTCAAGGTAATTAAAAGCATCTTTTCTCTCTGCCCTCTCTGTTCCTTTAAGTCCTGCACCGTGTTCAGCCATTGTCACAGACGCTGTAAATCTCACAGAAGAAATAGTCCAGTTTTTGGCAGTGATCTGTCTTCAGCAGTCTTCCACTGAAGTGGCTGATCACTGACGAGTTTTACTGTGTTTGGCTAGCTTAATGAAACCTATATTTCCCAGAATCCTGCTCTGTATGTTTCTTGTCTCATATCTCTGCCCAAAGTCTCCTTTCCTCAGCCAGTGCCAGGAGCTGCCATTTGGTTTTGTTTGTAGAGTGCTCATAGCCAACTGAATCAACAAGCTGACTGATTAAAATGAAAATGGGCCCTCACTCTTGGCCCTCTATTTCTGTCTCTTGTTTTCTCTCTGCTTGGCTGAGTGGCTGTATTATATACATTCTCCTCTCATGAATAACGGTGATAAACCTCCATATCAACAGCTCTGCTACTCGAAATAAAAACTTAATATAAGAATTATGTGGCGGTCAGAGCATTAAAGCTTCTTCTGTGTTTGGAGATTTCAGCTTCAGCTCTTCAGCCAGGATTTAACTGCAGAAACGGGCAGACAGTGCAGACGTGGCGTGTCGAAATCTCGTCCTCATCATCTGTACACTTGATTACGCAACTGATCTGTGGTTTTTCTCAAGTATATAATAGAAGTCACTGGTGAAAATGATTCCAGGTTTATCTCTCACTGTCATCTTTTTATATTTGTAGTTATTCAAGTAACAAAAATACGCCACAGTTTTATTCAGAAGTGAATAAATGAAAGCTTGAATAACCCAAATTATCATTTTCATGAACATTTTCTTTATTATTGAGTGAAGTGGGTAAAATGCATGCTTCATTCTTTTTGTACTGTCAGGACAGCAGAGCTTCTGCAGACATGAAAACCAGATGGACTTTAAATGTCAGATTTTTGAGTCCTCACCACATTAAAAGAGACGTAGGCTGAAAAAAAAGTGGCAAAATGGCTCTTTGATGTCATGGTTAAAAATCATTTGCCTCACAGACTGGCTCAATATGTTTGTGAGTCAGAAGAAATGGCCATAAAAAGCTGAGTAATTTAATTGTTTCTTTTGTTTGTTAGCACATGAGTTATGTTTATTCAAACTACACCTTCATGGATGGACAAACATCAGCAGCGTGGCGTTAGATGCTTTAACTTGTCTGATAAAATCTATCAATAAAATACGCTCTGTCTTTATTGCAGTGCTTATACTTTACACTTTAGACACATTTGAGAAAAGACTTTAGTGCAGTGGTTGCAGAAAGTTTTACCTGTCATCGCTGATAAGATGTCCATACATGGTCATGTAGTCCACTTTAAGACGGCAGAATAGGAGATGGAGAACTGAAAGAATAGAAGGATGAAAGACCAAGTGTTAAATCTATATTGTCTATTTTTAAAGAAGTGTCTCTCTAATAGGGCTGTGCTTGCTCAGACAATCAGGCTGAGGCTCTTCAACCCTGCCCTTATAAAAGGACAGAGGCCGCCCATTTTTATTATTATTTTTTTTTGTGATATCAGATAATACCAAGGATAACTTTGTCAGACCACTCTAGTACTGCAGTACCTTTTACAGTTGACTTCATTGGCTACCGGATGTTCAGTGCTGAGCATTCCCCTGCTGGTGTCATTTACTGGCTCCAGCCTGCGGTGGCCCGTAGGCCCAAAACACAACAACAAAAGAGAAAATGCAACAATAAAAGAGAAAACAACTTAACATTTCAGGAAACAAAAAGGACATTTGAAAAAACACTACATTTGAACATTATGGAAAAGGTAGGGACTAGTTCCAAGACGCACCTTAACTTAACCACAATTTAAATCACACGTTATTAAAAAAAAAAAACAACAACATATCTTCACATAACTTAAATCATAGCTTACACATCCCGTCTGACTGAAAAGTGTATTCCATTAGGCTTGGACATGCAGTAGCAGTACCAGGAAAAAAAACCCTCTCCATGCTCTGTCCGAAACGTGCGTCCTGAGATGGCTGCGATGGCTCTGTACTGATCTTTCTTTTCTACAGTTTAATAGTTTGCTATACTTCCATCGAACTGTCATTCACCGTGATCTTCCTGAAATTCAGAAATGTCTTTTTTCTTCTGAAATGGCCATTTGTCCAAGAAGAATTCAGCTCCAGGGCCTGCAAGTAGTGACACCAACATACCGGGACCTGAATTACAACTCAAACACTGTTCAGACAGTCACAAACACAAACAATTAGCTCACCGTACTGCATTACCTGAGTGTTGGAAAGGCTGTATTTAGCTGTCTCTGTGGCAGAACTTTTCCTCTATCACCCAGCAGGACAGAGCACACACTGCGAGTTTCTGCGCTCGTCATGATCACAGACCTTTGTGTGATACCACAGGGCACAATGGGCGACATCCTTAGTAATCAGCACCTGCTGCCTGTGACAACAGAGGTATATCGGCAGATGACATGTCATGTGACACGCACACTGTGTCATGATGTGTGTGGGTTCGGATAGAGAATAGAGGTGTGAGTCTAGTCGCGGGAGAGAGGAGATCTCAGTGGGAGATGGAGAAGCAGTGGATCACATACAGAGCTGGTGGATTGTGTGAATGGCTAATGACGAACAAAGTCATCCAGTATTCTCATATAGGATAGGAAGTCATGGGCGTTAGCTAGCACCCTTCCAGATGCACCAAAGCGTGAATGTCTCCTGTTGGCAAACTGCTACAACACCTCCCACTGTTTGTGCAGATCTGGCTTTCTGTGTGTGTTGGTGTGAGTGGCTGTGGCTGAACCTTCCTTATTTAGGCAAACTTTAATTATGTTGCCCACTCAGAAGAGTTTGCTTTGCCATTTATATGATAACACTGCACATAGACCAAGTGTATTAATTACAAAAAAACCCCTTCTTTGCTGTGAGAACTCTGCTCTATACAGCATTGTTTGCCATTCTCCTTATCTGTTTCCTCTCCTGTGCACAGGGGTTCAATTAAATCCTTCATTATCATTTTCTGCATACCTCCTAGTTGTCAGATGCAAATTGATCCAGCTTTTTCTACGCTTTTTAACATCAGCCTGAAGAAAAACAATGCCTTCCACAAGGTAACACTGTTTGTCTTTGATACGTAGAAATCAATCTGTTCTGCATTACTTCTGTGTCCATTTATGGTGGAAGTGCTGCAGTATGTGATATCTTCAGAAGGATTTGACCCTTTGTTACTGTGTGTATCCCTGAGTATGAATGAAATAGTTTGAGTTCTGAAATAATGTGCACATATTCACACACACACAAAAACTGTCCTTGAGGATTTTAGAGAGCGTAAGAACCAGTTGAAACAGGGATTTTTTTTTCATTTCTACATTTGTTGGTTCTTAACACAGGCAGATGGTGCTTTCTCTCTTGATTATACATTTTAATTGTATATTTATTCCTTCAAATGAGCAAAGCTTGGTCTTAGTTTCTAAAAGTATCTGTATATCAGATAATAACACAGCCTTATGTCAACACCTCTTTAGGTCTGACCACTTGTGCTAGTGACTAGAAATGTTTTCACATGTGCACTCCAGACAATGTTTGCAGAATCAGGTCTGGAAATTGTGTGGAGTTGTGTGTGTTCACATGTGCAGCGCACAACAAAAGGTAGTCCAGATCGGATGCATTCTCACTTGGGGAAATAGTCAGTTTGGTTTCAGTGAGTGAAACAAATCGCTTGCTATGGATATTCAGAACAATGAACTGCTGTATTACAGACATTACAAAGACTTTGTACTGGAGCCTTACAAGATAAAGTCCATTTAATGTCTGCGTTTATTCTCACATGCAGCCCACACAGGTTCCAGTGCATGTATGAAAGCAGCTTTAGTGAATCAAGGAGAAATTACCTGTTGAGGGACAATGTGTATGTTTTAAAAAGAAACATAGGTAAAACTATAATAACAGTAATTAATTTGTGTGTCAAATCACGAAGTTATATTCCTTTTATTATGACATGTTTCATTTTGTCATTTATTGCTAGTGTGTGTCATACATTACATATGTTATTGCTAATAAAATTTACAGAATACATACATTGCATATTGACACTGACCATTGTATAGTGAGTCCTGGATGTGCTTTCCTTTGGCTTAGTCAGTTCTCTGCAATTGATTAAATTAATTTTACAGCTATTGTAGAAATTGTGCACTGACAAAACGTTGCTTCTCATATGAGCCTTTTCAAATGCTCACATTGTCACTAAAGCTTGTTTTAGACAACCAGTCTTGGGTTGGCTGTTAGATCATTAGTTAGTTCATGACTCTAGTCAAAGATAATAAAAGCTGGGTATTTGTCCAGTGTGACATTTGAAAAGTAAACCACGGCCTCCAGCATATGAAACTGCAAGATAAACAGAGTGTTCTCAGAATGATTTCAACTGTTATTTAACTTAGTAAATTGAGAAAGTTATCTGTAGTAGCAAAATACTATAATTACTAGTTGTTGGCATTATACAGCATTTAGCAAGAGCATAAGCTGATATTACATGACATAATAGCAGCAGGTGGAAGGGACTGGGGAATTTCAGATGTTAAGGACTTAGGTTGGGTACTAGGAATTTACATTTTCATAAATTAACAAAGGATTTTTTTATTCTGAACATTTTGGATACAATAAGGTGGTTGAGTTAGCAAAAAAAATCTTAATGATGCATTAAAAACCGTATTTTCACTTAATGCTGTTTCTGTTTCCCTTCTGAACTTCTCAGCTTGTCTTTACTGCTTCTCAGCAGCACAGCAGGCAACTAAATATGTCCATCAGGACATCATTTTTCTTTTGCTTCCAAAAATAAAACAAAAAAACAAATCAGTTTTATGACCTGGCATTGTTTAGGACGCCATACTAAGGTTTTGTTTGGTTTAGACACAGACAGTTTAGAGAAAGATCACAGTTTGAATTAAAATAAAAATGTGTTGATACTAAAGCTATTGTGTGAAATGTTAATGTTTAAGTTTTTGTCACTCTAAAATTACCAATCTCCCATATATATGCATATCAGTCAGGAGGATGATCTAAATTACAACTACTGTGAAATGTGTCCATTTTAATGTATATTTACCCCTCAAAAAAAAAAAAAAAAAACTGCACAGTGCATCTTCAACACTGGTTTGGTCTTATATTTTTACTGTATAACCCCTGCCTCAGTTAAGGTTAGTCAAATATTTAGTGCTCTGTTAGCACTACAATGTATGAGACTTGAACATGCACAATTTGACAGCAGCACTGCTAATTCAGATGAATAATTCTGTCATCCAAATGTGCCTCCAAGCTCAAGCAGTCATTCCTTATGTGAGATGCGGTCTCAGTTGTTTGACCATTATCATGATGCACACAGTAAGAGATGCAGCTGTCAAAAGGCCAAATGGAGAAGCTAAGTTCAGTTCTAGGTCAACCCTGAAACAATTCACGGTAACGTGACAGTGTTGTCATCAGGACCTGAATTTCAGACACATTAGAGAGAATCATTAAGAAGTCATGGTGAATGTCATATTAGGAATCCTTGTGTTCAGAATACATCTTAGTGTTTATGTTGTCACTGTTACTGTTATTGTAAATCCACAGTGTCACAGTTGGTATCTATTTTAGGAAGACAGTTAATAACTACACGGATTAAACCTGTTAAATCGTGTATAAAATAACACAGTGATCTGGGAAATCATCACTATTTAATGATTTTTGACTACAAAAATTTTGTTTTACAGGCCCAGTGCTCTGAAAGTAAAACATCCACATATTGTGGAGTGTTAATGAATACCCAGCTGTCCTCTGTGTTTGCAGCTTGAATTATAGGAAATTGGGCCAACTTTCTTTTTAGTGGAACTGTATTTTGGTATTGATTGCTGAATAGGAAAGTATAAATTGAAACCGTCTCTAATGGCCATTGTTGAATTTTAAGAGTGTTGAGGTAATGAATGTCCATTTTGTAAATACACTTTGTTTCTGATTACATATGACAGTTCAGACAAAACAGGCATTAAATTAAAGCCTCCTATTTCGTGGATAGTGTTTTTAATGCTTGTGCATAGCAGCATTTTTAGTAACAGCGTTATGAAAATGTAGCACAGTATCCACAAAACTTCTATTGTACTAGATATTTTAAAATGCTGTGCTGATACAGATTTATGCATTTGAGTTACCAAGCCTGTGAACACACAAACATGCTGACTTTTATCCACACGTTTTTGTTTTACACCCAACATATGTTGCCACGAACCCTGACAATGAAATAAGCAGTTTGAAGATAACCAGACAGCAATCACCATTTGGCAGCAGTTGTCAACCAGTGAATGATTTATGTACGATTGCATCTCCGGTTCGTCTTGCCTGCTGCCAGTCAGGGACTGGTGTTTTGTTCTGAAGCAGAGGTGTTGCTCACGGTTTGATTGGAGTGGCGTGGAGCTGCAGCACATGAGAAAAGAGCCAGTGTCACCTTGTCACTCTTGGGCACGCTGCCAAACTGCTGGCGGGAGGTTGGAGCGGGCATGTTGCCGAGGAGGGGTGTGTGTTGAACCCTATGGTGATGAATCATTGTGCTACTCGACTCTCTCCCCTTCCATTCCTCTCCTCTAGTCTGTCCCGCACCCCACCCTCCTCCTAACCCCATCACTAACACTGTAATTATCTGCCTGTGGAGTGTGGGACATCTGCAATAACACAGAAGTTTGATCATTTGTGTGCATGTTAGACACAAGGGAGACTCACTGAGAGAAGGAGACCAGTGTTGGGGAGGTTTATTTAAGTTAGAAGCGGTGATTGTGCTGCTTAGAGTGAGATAGTATCTTGCTTGTGTTTATTATCAAATCATTTTCTAAAAGCAGTTTGTGAGCTTGTCAGGTGTTAGCAGCACGTGGCCTACTCCCATTTGTCCCCCAGGTTTGCACTTGCTCAAGATCCTGCCAGCTGATCGGGCCAAGGTTTATGTATGGCACACCTCATCAGAGACTGGTGGTTGAATGTGAAGTCATACAACATTAAGGTCGGTGCTGGGATAGATGCTCCCATGGCAGCAGAGCTGTCACAACAACCAAAGCCGCGTGGTAGAGAGGAGAAGTGGATGGAGGTGACCCTGAGGGACTCGGGTTGTTGGCAACACACACGCTAATTCACAACGATAGCACACTCACACACCAGTGGAAGCAAGTACACCAAACTGCAAGTAATGATTATGTTTTTTTTATCCTTGATCATAAAGGAGCTCTGCGGACTTGAACTCTGGAGGTTCAAAGTCACTGATTTATAGTTACGGACAACATCCATGCTGTGTGGAAAATGCGAACTCTGTAATTTACAGGTGAATTATCTACATATAAACTCTATGTAATGTAATGTTGAAATACCTTGCAAGTTTTACATTTTAGCAACTGAATTTTTAAAGCTTATTAATTTTTAAAAGAAACTTATTAAGCATTTACTAAATATTGTTAATAAAGTCACTAGTTGCAGTTTCTCAAGTTTCCCAAGAGTATTTTTGCTTTTCTCTGTCTCACAACATTGTACACTAAAAGGGTTTTTGGATTTTGTTCAGTTTAGGCTGTAGGAAAACTACAGTGCTCTGTGGAAATTCTCAGTCATCCAGGTCACGGTTATCCCAAAGATGCTGTTCAGTGGCAACTTGAGTTGTTTGACGTTGAATATGTTTCCCCTCTCATCCAAAAGGCTTCATCAGTTCTAACTGACTGGTTCGGGAGTCCCAGGCTTTTAAACTTGTGGTTAACACTCAGTGCTTTTACATGCACTTAAGTAAACAGGTTAAAGTCAGCTTTCTCAAGTAAGCTGATTTCTTAACTTTCACGTAAACTGGAAACCTACTTTCCATAATTGTTGTAGGGGATTAGAGAAACGTGACGCACATTACTGTGTAATGTGAGTGCGTAACCGGGTTCCTAATTGGCTTATTACAAACGTGCATGTGCATGACAAAGGTTGCCCCACTCTGTTGCTATCAGCTGAGAAGAGCAGCTGAATGAATTGGGAACATCATTACATGATGGTGATGGTACCTCGTTTTTAAATCAAGTCCACTTAAAGACCAAGTAAAACTGAAACCAACACGAAGTTCAATGCAGTCATTTGAATAAGTCAGTTTTTCCCTGGTATTTATTTAATTCAGTCAGTTTGCACTGTAAAATGGAGCATGGGTATTTCTGCATGTCTCCTTCAGCGCTGACAGCGACACAGAGAAAAACAAACAAACAAATAAAAACAAAACATAGAGAAGCAGTGTCTGTTTCCATTAGCTTACCGGCTTGTAAACTCAGTTTCTTTCAGTAACCTGATTACTCAAGTGCAGCCACTGTGAGGGTTGTTGAGGCCACTTGTGGGTTGTTGATTCACTCAGCCATTGTGTGTGTTGTGAAACCGCCTGAACATGCTGATGTGGATAATACAGTAAGTGGTGTTGTAGACCACCTCCACACAGGTGAACCCATGGCACAGCTGTGCTTCCCACTGTTAAAACACTTATTGGATTTTATTAAGTGGCACTCCTTTCCAAGCCATGCAGGCTTGTATGAAATGATATGTCACTTCTGAAGATCATACTATTTGCTTTATTTCTCTGTTGTCGGCTGTAATGAACAGCAAAAGCATAAATGGTCTACATGCTTTGTAACTTTTGTTCCTTAGATTGCATGTGTGGAACAATTTGTGGACCTGAAACTTTCAAGGCTCTTCCTCTTCCTGGTCAAACTTCAGCAAGGTCACCACTCTGCAGTGCTAATTATTACCTGGGGGTGCTCACTATTCTCCAGGGATTAGGAACCCCCTGTTACCTCCTACCCACACCTCAGCCTGTACATTTAGCACAGTTGCTGGTCACGTGTATGTGTTTGTCTATATTTGTCCACATTTGTTGAAAAAGAATGCACTGTATGTAGCACGGTCTGCTGACTAATGTTATTTGATGGCGCTGAGGTCTTGTCAAGCACTTATTAAGAAAGTTGCATTTTCTGACTTGTCTCTGTGGATTCCCCCATCAGTTCTGTGAAATGAGACAATTTGAGAGACCAGCCTACATCTTATTTGAAGACTAATTAGGTTGTTCTGAGGACAGACGAGGGTGTGCGTTGCATTAATAGTTTAATGTGTGCTCTTTGAGATGATGAATATTATGTCACATTTATACTGCATGGGTGAGTGAAAATACATGCCGTTATATGATTCGGGTGAATGTTCCAGTGATGTCTGAGTGGAAGCAATCTGCATATCTCAGCTTGAAAATTCTCACAATGTAATTGGTGAGCTATACTGTATTTTATACAAAAGCAAAACAGCATGTTTGCTGACACACTTTTTTTCAGAGATGGAAAAAGCAACTGTTAAATGCCTTTAGACAGAAGAGACAGAAACATCTGTGAAATCAGGAATGTGTGGATGGAGAAAAAAAATCCAAGTCTGTCTTTTTGCCTTCCCACTCTCCTTTCTAGTATGCTCTCATGCAGACGTGACAAGGTTAAGAGAAGGTTACAAATTTAAGGTTGCTATAATGTGATGGCTGATTTGAATTTGTGACATGCTGGGTGAAGTTTTTCCCACTTATTGTGTGGGGCGCTAATTGAGCAAACCACATGATGGGAGATGACACTTCATGTCATACATGTTATTCTCACGTAGCTTGCCCCTTTGCTACCGACTCTCTCATCTATAGTGGAGCAGCACAAGAGGGGTCCTGACTCATGTGTCAACATATAGAAAAGGAGTGAGAGAGTATGAAACAGATGTGAGAGCAAGAGAAATGAGAGAGAAACCCCTGAAGGAGAAGAATTGTGGGAAGGCAGATCCTTCACATGACCTCCATGTACATCCACTGATGCTACCTGAAGCACAAATACCGACACTGCATCAAGACAATATGGAAATCCACCAGAGTACACCATTATCCTTTATGGCAGCTTGTGGATTTTATATTTCTTGTCAGCTCATCCATGAGAACCCTGTAGAGGGGGAGAAAATCCTGAAGTACAGATAAAAAGGAAAGAAGTTGTGGAATAAAGAAATAACAGAGGGCTTTGGACAGTGATAACCTCATCTCATAACCTTCCCTGTTAAGCCATCAGTCTTTCTGACCCTTGTAATTAGCACAAAAAGCTCAGGGATAGGAAGAGATAGCTTCAATTGGTCCCTGTGAGATTCTGGTCTCAGCCTACAAATAAGATATTGCCGCATAGACAGTATTTTAGTGAAAGCAGAGAATAGATTTGTCTCCTGGCAGACACAGCAAATATTTCATCCAGGGTATGCCTGCGGCTTAGAGCCTTGTTGGTATTAGTGTGCCTAAAAGTTGTTGGGAGCTTACAGTCCACATGGGAATTCTTTCACAATATCAATTACTTCAAACACACACAGACACTCGCAGTGATTTAAACACATTCGTTGCAAGTGACAAAGCAAAAAACTGGTGGGCGGTAGTAAGGAAAATGACATGGCACTGGTTTTTCTAATTGGCTGAATCTATACTAATTCAATTCTGTTATGGTGGGTAATGAGCTTGGTGCTCCCCCACTTCCCATGTACCCCCTACTAGCAGCCCTGGGGAATGGAGGCCAGCCAGGTGAAGAAATTGAATAACTAACAGCAGATTACTATTGGCTGACTCTAGCTCCTTGGGTAGATAGGAATGCTTAGACAGTGCTGGCTGGCAGGATGGTGGACAGTGGACTTTATGGAAGCTCACTGGAGAAAGTTGGAGCTGAAGACTGTGAAAGATGGTGGGTTGTACTTGTAGTCTTAGCTAGAGGATAAGGGAAGAGGCACTGTGTAATCTAACTGGGGACTGATTTAGCACCATTTCTGAATTCTTCTTATCATGTTGCTTCATTGCTTTAATGACTTGCAGTTTAAAAATGCTGTTAAAAAGCTTTAGGAATCAAAGACAGCTTTTTGAGGTCAGGGAATAGTTTTTCTTTGGGAGAGAAGCAAAGGCTTGTACAGTCTAGTTTGTGTGGCGTCCACTCAGGGCTGTGACTGCAGCATTGCATCCCAGCTTTTTGTCTTTGTTTCTGTGACAAGGACAGGAAGTATGTGGCAGTTTGGAGGAACTGGTTTACTTATTCATCAGGTTTTCAGGTTCTAGCGGATGCAAGGATTCTCAGGGATGATAAATGGCAACTGAATGCCCAGGTATATGGGGAAGGGGAGGAGGTAAATAATGGAACAGCCTGATAAACAATGGAGGCTCCATGATGCATTGTCTGAATGTGAAACAAAGCCACAGGTGTGTGTGTGTGTGTGTGTGGGTGTGTGTAGATCTGATGGTTGCTGAATCTTTCCTTGTCTCTCCCGTTCTGCCTAACCCCTGCAGGAGCATTTAGAAGGCTTTTGAAGCGAGCCTTGCAGTATCACCTCTGTGAAGTAACTGCATGGATGAAGTTGGTGCATTTGGGCAAGGATAAAAAATAGACTAAATAAATATATAAAAAAGGGAACGTCCCCCAGAGTGGAAATGTATCTCTAATGCAGCAGGAGGAGGTGGACAGGAACGCTATTAAGGCTAAGCAAGGGCCTGGGGTCCACTCAAGTTTTACACTCCTACTCAGGGCTGCACTGTGTGTATGTCTGATACACTCTCACATGCGCACACACACACACACACACACACACAGCCTCTCAACCTCCTGTTCCAGCTCCGTTCCGTCTGAACTCTTTCTCAGCGCTGAGCTGAGCAGACTCAAGGAAACGGTTCATTTAAATGTACATAATTTGCTCTCGAAGGCTCACTCTTGGTCTCACTGTTCCCCTGTGGCGGCAGAGAGAAACAGCCCAGGAGAAACAGAGAGAGAAAAGATTTTATCCTGGAAGAATCCAGTGGCCTGGACAGAAACACAGGCTGGTAAAAGCCAAGCAGAGAGCAGAGTGAGAGCTTCAGGTACAGTGGACATTTATCCCTTGGAGACTTTGATGCCAACATGTTTTTATCTTGTCTTGCCACCAGATTCTTGATACAGGAAAAGCCAAAACAAAAATTACATTTTGAAAAGGAGAGATGCCTCATGAGGATTTAGCAAAAAAGCCAGCTAGTTTTTTAGATGTCTTTATCTGACACATGGTGCAAAAACACTAAAGCTGCACACATAATTAATTGATTTATTGACCAACATATAACAACAGAGGTTTGTCACGTTTTTTTGTTTAAAAATATAAGCATTTCCTGCTTTTCTCAGCTTCATATTTTAATTGTTTTTGAATTTTAAGGTCTTTTCAAATATGCGCTTCTAATAATGTCTGGAGAATCAGGTCCAGACAATTAGCAAAGTTGTGGGTTCACACATGCAACACAGGAACAGCATCTGAGTCACATGCGTTTCCATGTGAGGAAATAGTCTGTTAGATTTTGTTGAGGGAGGGTCCCTGGGTATAGCGTGTAGGAGGAATGGTGTGACACAATAAATATGCCTCAGAAATCAAGTGTGTTTTGAATGCAGCACATATAAGTAGAGAATGTCACATGATTAGAAACTATAAGTTATGTATAGAACCCTGTTTTGTTTTGTTTTTGATATGATAAATATTTCCTACACTTTCTGGTGTTGTGCTGAGCAGATCAACTGGAAGGCAATGCCCTCTTGCTTGCTGTGATACTCTGGACAACTACCTGCTGTGTTTACACATGGGCTCACGCGGTACTTTGGGTCTGTTTTCACACTGAAATTCTGAACTTCCTCAGACTCAGAATCCTCAGACTTTACCCGGTTGAGCTGCACATGTAAAAGTTGCTAGGGACTTGCAGGATAAAGTCAGTTTAATGTGTGGGCTCATTAACTCTGAGGTTTGCGTTCTCACATGCAGCTCACAGAGTAAAGTCTAGAGAAGTTCAGGGTTCAGTGCAAAGACTGTTTTGTGATGTGGAAATAATTCTTTCTTGAAAATAGCAATTGGTGGTTATTCTAAATACCCTATTAGACATTTGAATATTTGCACATACACATAAAAAAAAACATTAAACAGGTAACAAGGTGAGAGACAAATAGCTTGAGCTATAACAGGAAGACAGGGAACAAAGGGAATTGAAAGAGTGGAAGAAGCTGAAAAGAGATTTGGCCTTTGTCAAAGTCAACACTTGCCCTTTTGTGAATCAGGTGGTGATTGTGTTGACTGTGTTGCACAAGCTAGTGTGTTGTCGGAGTGTGTAAGACACACGTTGTGTCAGAGTTGTGGCAAGACCTCAGAATATCAGTCATCTGTTTGCTTGTTCTGGTGCGTGAGGGTTTTCATAACCTCTGGATTTAAACAGGCTTTGTCCTTACACTAGCACTGACCCATATTAGCCTGGGGAATGGTGGAGCTTTGAGCATTTGTCTCTTCTCCAAGAAGAAAGAAAACAAAGCAAGCAACAAATCCTCATAATTGATTCTATCTAGGCTGAGTCAACTCATATCAAATAATGAGTAAATAACTAGAGGGATAAGAGGGATAAAAGATGAGATTTTGTACATCTTGTAAAGATGACAGTCTCTGTAATAATGGTAAAAAAACATATGCCTCAAATCAAGCAAAAAATTGATTTTCACTTGAAAGTGGTGGCTGACTGGGTGGTACCATTTGTTGGACTACGCAAAATATGGCTGAAATACACATGAATGTGGAAAGAACACCCTCCCCCCATGCTGTCAGTTGAAACAGCTCTTCCCCTTAGCAACCAGGTATAAATATATAGCCCACCCACCCTGTTTGCACAAACAGAGAAGATGCTATTTATTAGAAAAACTCCCTTTATAATTCCCTTCTAACATGTAACAGTCGTTTTTCTTTTTCAATGTACTGATTATATTCCTGCTTTTATAGCCGACAGGAGTCACTCTGCTCTTATCTGTTCTTCACTGGTGTCTACTGTACTACAACTGTAAGAAAAAAAAACAATCTGTGCAAACTCATCTCGCCACCTGAGGCAGCTTCGCAGTAAATGCTTTCCACTGGAGAATAACTGTAATGTTTTTGATCTGAATAATTGGTCTGAATATTTAAACAAGAAAAAGGCAGTGTACTCCAGCTTGAATCGCATGCTAATAAATCCTCGTATTTCATTTGATTGGCACATCCTGATCAGCCACAGCATTAGAACCACTTGGCTAATATTGTGCAGGTAGACTTCCTACCCCACCCCCTGCATTTAAACAGCTCTGACTCTTTGTCTAATTTCAATCATCTAACCGTCTTCTTTAGCCAAGACAGTTCCAGGGCTGGTTTGAGCCAGTGCTTAATTTTCAAGCTACTTCTTTGCATTTTGTCAGCCAAAGAACCGTTCCATGTTTAAGGCTCCCTCAGGTTTGCAAGCCTAAACTGGTTCTATAGAGGCACCAGTGTAGAATCATGAGAAATACTTATATAGAGACACTGTAGTGCTTGTTGTTGCGTTTGGTGTTAGCGTTGCTGTGAAAGCAAAGACGTATGCAGATGTATATACACACACACAATGGTCGCTCTACAACCTGTGGAAAAGCAAAGCTGTTCTTAAATGTTTTAAATCAAGTCTGAACCAGCACTAACTGTAAATTTTATTTCAAATCTGGTCTGAATATTACAGAATAGTCAGAAAATATACAGAAATATAGAAAATTATAAAGTACTGTACATACTGTGGATATAAACCACTTATGTCTCTTGACATTTCCTTGACAACCACACCTTCCAAAATAAACACAATACTAAATATAAAATACCCACTGTATAGGTATTAAAGTATAATTATATGTAAATATTAAGTTATGTATTATGATTAGTTATAAATCAGACAGTTTTAACTGGGAACAGTAATACTCTCTTCAGGTTACTTTCTGAATGTCTTTCAAATCCACACCAATGCTGTATCTCTCAAATATGCTTCACACTGCTTTTCAAGCAACTGGATTTGTTGTCTCTGGGTATTTTTTACTGAATGATCACTGTCATCAGACTAATTAAGATACGTAGGAGTGTTGCTTTCTTTGTTGTTTTTTGTTATTACAGAGAAATGCAGATTCTCCAGAAGCTTTTTATAGCAGACGCCTTTACTCACGCATACTAGAAAACACAGGCTCAATTAGCTGTAGGAAATAATCTGGCCTTTAGCTGAAGCACTCTAGTCCTTGCCAAACTTTGCCGGCTGTCATGGTAACGGGTGACACTGTGACATTTTCAGTTGGGTGCGTTTATCACCTCACACCCTCCCTGCTATGTACGCCTCTGACATTTTGAAAGGGTGGAGCTGGCACTGGGTACCAAAGCAGCTCTGCTGTGGGCTCAGGAGCCTCCGGTGTCTCTATGTGTCTGTTAATGAACAGGGTTTACTGTATTCCTCCATGCTCATGTGTATGCATATATGTAGATCAATGTTGACATGTGTTTGTTCCCCTTAGGATCTGGTTTCTCACTTAAGCTGTTGCATCTCGTTGCTTTGCATCTTCATGGCATTATTTGGAAAAAAAAAAAATCCAAACAAGCAGTGGCACCATGTAAGTTATCCATTATGGAAACATTATGAATAACTCAGCCTTGTTTGCATGATTCATCTGATCTCATATTGGATGCATGTGTGAAAAAATATCTTTTCTATTAATGTGTGTATGTGTTCAAATGTGTGTATACAGACCTTGTGCTTAAGCCTGTAGCCCAGTAATTGAAAATTGAATAGAGCAGTAAAGTTGTGGGCTCATGGCTCATGGCCTAATTTGGCAGATGGCTCACTGAATCTCTCCGTGGAACCATTCCCTCAAGTGTGTGTGCATGCGTGTGTGTTTCTGCTTGTGTCACTCCTCAGAGACAAAGACTCCTCAAAGCGTCCTCTTAACGATTCAAGTTTACATCAGGATCAGCATTCGAAGTTAGAAGCCAGATAGTAGTTTGGAGTGTTGGTATTGGTTACATTTTTTTCTCTCTAACGTCTTATTTGCTCCTCCACTCTCCTCTGGGGACCCGTTCACCTTGCAGGGGTTCATTACCTGGTCTATTTATTTGAAACTTTGTCTTATTCTCAGCCAACTTAATGTATTCAGTTTAGGGGACGTCCCAGACATGTAATCTCTGTGAAGACAAGTAGCATTTCAAGGACATTTTTGTGGTCATTAGGAAGGCAGCCTTGATGGTTACAACTTTCTTCTTAAACATGTAGTCTTTACATTAAATGTGTAGTACATTACACGTGCTCTCTGAGATCTGGAACGTCATGACAGCATAGTCCTTCAGGGAGTGAAGCATGAGCCATCATGATGTACAGGTTGTAAGGAAGCCAACACCTTTCTCTAGTGTGTGTGTGTGTGTGTCTGTGTGTGTCTGTGTGTGTATACAACAAGAAATACATTAGTGAGCCAGAAGAAGTCAGCTATGATGAATGATTACAACATTTTTGCAAATGATTACAACATTCAGGACATTTTCCACTTTAAAATATGACCAACCTGACTGTTTGTTTCTTTTTGTTTGTTTCTTTAAATTCCATATGATTTCACATCTTGTTTTTGTTTCCCTTCTAGATATAAAATGTAACTTGATGAGCACAGTTTTATTATTGTAGATATTGAAGGAACCCATAAATGAGAAAATAAGACTTACATAATAAGATTTACCATATCAAACTTACCCTGAAATATAAAGGTGGTGGTTGGGTTTGGCCTTGTGCAGCAGTAGCAACAGTTAGGGTTGTCATTAGGCTAGGAAATCAGTGTGGCATTGACAGTCCTCACAAAAGTAGTACAAATGTGTGTGTGTGTGTGGGTATCTAAGAGAAAGGGGTGTAGAGAGCACTGTGTAATTTGAACATATGGTATTAGAAGAGAATAATGGAATTGTCATTCCAAACCTCATTAAACTGGCACATCTCCAGAGGTCCTTTCATGTTTCCAAATAACACTACAAACAATTCAGTGTTCTAGCACAAGCCAAAGGGAGGTGTGAGATGCATGTGTGTGCCTGTGTGTGTGTGTGTGTGTGAATGTGTGATGCAGCTGTGCAGACAACTGCATGCCTTTTACTTCAGCATGTAATATATTTTTCCTTCCCTATATGTGTGTCTTTATTTAGGCAAACTTGCTGTCAGAAGCAGGTTGTGTGTGAACGTCTCCCAGTGCGCCTCCCAGCGAATGCTCCATTCTGACACATGTCTGTATGTGTTAATCACAGATGTCTATTTCTCTGGCCTCCTCCAGACCTCCCATGGCTCTCTCCCCATCTCCCTGCTTAGAATAAGTGCAGCACAGGTGACAAAAGGCGGCATGACTAGCATGCTACACATCCATCAGACTGCAATAAGCAGCAGGAGTGAGCAAATTGAGCTAAATTTGGGGAGTTATTACTCAGAAAGAGCAGACTGCTAAAGTTACGCAAGAATCTGGTGGCCTTTATATTTTATCAGAAGTTTGGCATCGATACTTATTCCCCGATTGCACCATCTCCCTCTGACATCTTGAAGAGGTTTTGTGTATTATTCACAATATCTTAATTTGCCTGCTAAGGTGACTACTTCTCTCACTTATCAGTCTATTTTATCGGCTTGGCCTATCCTGTTCGAGTGGGAGTAACGTGGAGGGTAATGTCTTTGACATCTGCCCTCTGCAATTCTGAGCTTATCCACCTCGCCGCAGTTCCCCGCCGTAGGCCGTGTAGCTCTGTCTGATGTCCGCTCACGCAAACACCACTGCACTCTGCATACACAAGCTTGTATTTGCACAGACACACACATACAGATTGCAATTACAGTCATATGGTGCAAGCTTACTGCCTCCCACAATTCTAACCAATAAGGTCATTTTGTAGATGAAGAAAACAAATACTTCCATTTCTGCAACTAAATGTACTCTACAACCCTGTCTTTTTCCTCAGCCAAGCAGCAAATGTAATCTGTTTTATACCATGGTATTCACAGTGTCTTCATCTCTCTCCTTCTGTGTAGCTGACATTTCTTCAACATTTATTAGCCACAACAACATGTCCCATTTGTATGCAAAATGAAATATGTGGCATATGTGACAGTATTGTTTTAGATGGTGGGTTAGACTTGTGTTACTTTTTAAGTTCTTCAGACACTGATTATTCTATAATTCAATTTTTTTTAACTTATCCATGCTCCTCAATCTGCACAGGCTTTTAAACATTTGCTTGCTTGTTTGTTTGTCTTAGCTACATAATTGAGCACAATTAATATAGCAAGTACTGCCTCATAGCTAAGAAGGGGTTTCATCTTTGTTTAAAGTGCGTCAGCTTTTTAGCCCTATTAGTACTGTAGTTTGTTCTTCTTTGGGGTGTGTGCAAAGCACTAGAAAGGAAAGCACTTTGAAAGGTCACTAATGCACTCAGCCTGCTAAAGGGGCAAAAAAAAAAAAAAATAGTGTTTTGGATGTTTGTGTCTTTACAGCGGGTTCTCTGGAGATGCGCTACAACATGTGAGGATTCCATCGTGTTTTCATTGTGAGAAAGGAGGAGATGGAGAATGTGAAAAACATTTACTGTGCCGCATTCGGTTTGTTTCTGCCCGAAGCAT
This sequence comes from Helostoma temminkii, assembly GCA_900302695.1. Lineage (NCBI taxonomy): Eukaryota > Metazoa > Chordata > Actinopteri > Anabantiformes > Helostomatidae > Helostoma > Helostoma temminkii. Next base: position 48,649 of record OMLM01011998.1, read on the forward strand.
GTAAAGACACATGCCGTGGTCACACATTTAGGATGAACAAAAATACAAGGAAAGTAGAGCATGAGGCAGCATATGGGGCGAGTTAAAAAAAAAAGAAAAGAACGAGGGTCAGAGGTGTTTGAAATTCTGAGTCAACTTTCTTTCTGCTGTAGCCTGGAATATGCTACTGCAGCGTTGAACAAGTGTATACAAGGCAGTGGAGCGGCAAGGTGGGGTCACAGTGTCACGCACACTGAGGGTGGGCCTGCAGATAAGAGACTGGGCGGCTCAGCTCGGTGAGCTCCCGTGGCACAGGGAGTGACTGCAGAGTACACCTGGCCTGGCAGCTTCAGACCATCCAGGGACAACTGCGAAAGGCTTCTTCCTCAGCCGCGACCCAAACTGACAAAGGGAATCATGTGCGGTGGCGGAAGCCCACACAGCAAAGTTGACAGCCTTAATGTGTGACTGTACTATCATGAAGCCGTTACTGCACGCGTGTGTTTATTCGTGTGTGTGCATATAGGAGAGGCTCTGGGGTGGCAGGAGGAGGCCAGTCTACTAACAGCTGTCTGATTTTCCAACCTTTGTGTTTGTCATACCAGGTTAAAGGTAGGGCATGGTAAAGAGAAATGAAAATAGGTGAAAAAAAGAAAATGAGAGGAAAAAGGTCAGAGCTGAAAATAGACAGAAATTATGGTGCATGCTAGTGAGAATTGGGCATTTTTAATAAGTTACTGCTGTAGATGTAAACCTGGCTCCCAGAGTAGTTCCTGCCTTCTAGACATTTTCTGCCCTGGGGTGCTGCTGTGAGAGGTGTTAAATATGCTAAATAAAATTAAATGTAACCATCCAGATAACATTAATTAACACTTTTAATAGCTTTTTATTCTCACATCAGTGGTATAAAGACCTCAGAGTATCCTCGGAATCATCATTATAGAACAAGTTAATGTATACAAGTCTAAAAGTGAATATTGCATTGTTTGTTTTTTGTCAAACATTAGCCTGAGTGCTGTGGATACTACTTGGAAGCACCATAAAATACATGTAATTTACATTCAGAATGTGTACACTTGGTAGTAAATAAAAAATAGGGAGTGATGTCAGGCACACATTCCTTTGCCTCCAGGGTGGGATGGTAATAGATGCCCCATTAGTATCATGAGACACATCTGGGTTAGTTGCTTCTCTCGAGGAAATGTTGGCAACATTAGCGGTGTCATACAGACAATGAGTTTGTTAAAAGTTAAATTATACCTCAGTTTTCTTTTGAAATCCATCTCAAATGCAGCTGTTTTGAAGTATTAATCTTTAATCTCCTGTCATTTGTCCAGAAAATGTTTTTGTGGACAACTTTCCATGTCCAGAAACGACATAACAGTCCAGTATATGAACAGATTATTTTCAATCCTCATTGTCTCTGGTTTTACACATACTTTTTTATAGTTCTCTCATTATCACAGCTCTGTTCTTTTTTTACATTCATAATTTTATTTTGCCATACTAGGGGTTTTAATGTACTTCATGAAAAAGCTGTGTCAACCCATGTGTTTTTTATGACAAGTCAGACATAGTTCAACAGATATCTTCCCTTCATGCACACTGCAATTATGATATTTTTATTTTGGTTACTGCTTAGATAATAGCACTGCACTACTGAATTTACAGATTTGATGCACCTATTTTGTTTGTAAAATTTATATATTTATTTCCAAAAATTTTAGTTTTTATGATTTATTCTATAAAACAGATTCTGCCTTTTTTTTCTTTTTTTACATTTTTCTCATATATACGTTAGATATTTTTCATATATATATATATATATACACAGCTTTTTCATATATATAAACAAAAGCTATATATATATATTGTTTTGTAAAATGATGAAGAGAGGCTGCTTTCACATAAAGCAGAAATTTTGGTACAAAAATACAGCTGGTAGATGTTTTTTTTTTTTCGGTTTTTTTTAGGTGATAATGTTTTAAGATTATAAC